>WEIV01002561.1:14926-51686 GCA_013390005.1 Calyptomena viridis
AGACAGATGCTTTTTTTTTTTTTTTGCCCCTCAGGTTTAAAAATAGGATGAAACGTCAAGTAACTTTGGCTGTGAGCAGAGACCAAGAATGGGATACAGAAGGACTGAGGGGAGAAAATTATATTTAGGATGGTAACCTTTACACAGTGCTTGCAATAGGTCCCTGGCACTTCCTGTGGCAATGACAGATCTCTGGTCATCTTAGTTTGCAAGAGATCAGTCACACATTCAGTCACACATTCAGTCACAGGTCTGGAACTAGTACCTGTTAGGAGGCTGATAATTATTCCCACAACGATTGTGGTAAGTGTCCCAAGTGTGCTGAAGTACAGGTAAGACAAGGAATACCAGTTGTCTGCCAGGGCAGGCCTGAAATAGAGCAAAAAAAGGTGTTAATCTCTTCCTTCCTATTCCAAGCAAATTGTATTGTGTTTATGTACTGTTTCCAGACAGTGTATAAACATAGAGTTACTTCTGAACCAAATGACCTGGTAGTCTTGAACTACCTCTATGCAATAATACATGCACTAAAAATTCGTTTCAAAATTTGCAGGACAAGTTCCGTTGCAAGAGAGGAGGCTGGTCAGTGCAGTGAGGTAATGCATGAGACAGAGCAGGTAAAACAGGATAGTCCTGTCTCTGTTATGAATCAAGTGCACAGATGAACACTCCAGTTTTTCAGATGAGGGGATTGCTTCTTTAGAAAGGGTGATTTTATTTAAAGGAAGGGACACAAAATAAAAATCAACACGGAAAGCAACCCTGTGCAGCTTTAGACAGCCAGAAACAATTGAGCAACTGTTCTTTACACCTTATTTTGTTTTCCCTGCTTCCCTGGAGCCAGGAACAATGCTGGACGGCTCACGTAAGAGATGTAGTATATGAAACTGGATGCTGGGCACCCATGTGTGTATCAGGGTATCTCTTAATTGTATGTGTTCTAAGGTGTAAGGATTTAGAAACCCTAGAAATGTGTTTGTTCAGCTTCTTTCTACTCCAGCTGTTCCCTATATTGTAATTCAAAACTGTTTAACTCATGATTGTTCAGAGTAAGGCCTATGGTAATTGAACAGGGGAGGAAATCCCTTGTATTTTGTCCATTGTACAGATTATGCCTTCTTCTTAACTTCCTGAATAAAACTGTTAAGCACAGACAAGTTGCTGTAGGTAGAGCTGTTAAACTGGCAAATTGCCCTTTAACTGTCTGCTAATTTAGTTCATGTGACAAACTCTGGAAGGTAATCCAATAACTATAAATGTTATCTTTATTTAACACTGTGGTTCACAGTAAAGCATATCCAAGCCTTTAGAGTCAAATTCTGAATTGAAGATTTTCAGATGAATAGGAAGATTCACTTTGACTTCTGTTCTGGGATAACTCACACAAACTTCACTCTGACAGGAAAATTAAAAAAAAATCAGAGAAAACTGCTGCATCTTAAACAGCATGGTAGGTAAGGCAGAGAAGGATGGTTATAGTAACCCAAATGCTCTGCAGATGTCCGTGTTGCTTTAAAACAATTACACACTTTGTTGATTGCACCTGATGAACCCATATACCTCTCTGCAGCTGGTGTGCTGAAGACTGTTGTTAATGGAATTTCGGTTGATGTTATATTTCCTGAGGATATATTACAGCCTGCAGTCGAGAGATATAGCGGCTTGGTCCTCTCTGGGAGTGGAGGATAAATCTGAGAACCAATTCCAACCCAAAGCGAAATAACAAAGCCACTGACAAGACCCACAAATGCACCCTGCAAAATAAGAAATGAAACTTAGATTTACATGAAAAGCAAAAGGATATGTGAAAGAAACAACACCTAGACAAGTAAGAAACAGTCAAGATAATCTAAACTGTAGGCTCCATAGCAGAAATTAAATATACAGTTGGGAAGAGCTGGGGAGTTTACTCCATGCCCCTTTTGGGAAATACACTGTTTTCTCACAGGTCCTGACCATACCTCTTTTTATTTGGCCACTAGGTCTTTACAATCAAGGGATAAATTTGGCCTGCACGATATATGGGAAGATCCTCCTATACTTGAGGCCCTCCTTAAACAAATACAGAAGCAGTATTTCCATTTTCTCATCTGATCTGTTTTTGCCAAAAGTCTCTCCTGCATCAGGGGTAGGTGGAGGTTTTTGGCTGACAGTCAGTTATTTTTATTTTTGTATTTTTTTNATGTTCAGGGACAACCCCTAACCCTCCAGCCCCTGCTGGTGCCTAATAAAATAGGAAAGACAGATGTCTTTTTTTTTTTTTNTCCATTTTCTCATCTGATCTGTTTTTGCCAAAAGTCTCTCCTGCATCAGGGGCAGGTGGAGGTTTTTGGCTGACAGTCAGTTATTTTTATTTTTGTATTTTTTTACTTTAGTATATAGACAAAATTTGCAACTGCAAAGAGGTAAAGCTTAGTGATTAGTGAACCTGTCAGGATTACTAAATAACAATTCTGCTAGACTAACACATGGACCATGTTAACAAAGTTTGTCAAATCTTTTTTTTTTGATGGAAAAGTATTTTCCTCTGGAAATTATAATCTCATAATATTAAAGCACTCTGAAAATACCCCAATGTGATCTGCAACTGCTTAGGCCTCATTTTCCCAGACTNTTCTTTCTACTCCAGCTGTTCCCTATATTGTAATTCAAAACTGTTTAACTCATGATTGTTCAGAGTAAGGCCTATGGTAATTGAACAGGGGAGGAAATCCCTTGTATTTTGTCCATTGTACAGATTATGCCTTCTTCTTAACTTCCTGAATAAAACTGTTAAGCACAGACAAGTTGCTGTAGGTAGAGCTGTTAAACTGGCAAATTGCCCTTTAACTGTCTGCTAATTTAGTTCATGTGACAAACTCTGGAAGGTAATCCAATAACTATAAATGTTATCTTTATTTAACACTGTGGTTCACAGTAAAGCATATCCAAGCCTTTAGAGTCAAATTCTGAATTGAAGATTTTCAGATGAATAGGAAGATTCACTTTGACTTCTGTTCTGGGATAACTCACACAAACTTCACTCTGACAGGAAAATTAAAAAAAAATCAGAGAAAACTGCTGCATCTTAAACAGCATGGTAGGTAAGGCAGAGAAGGATGGTTATAGTAACCCAAATGCTCTGCAGATGTCCGTGTTGCTTTAAAACAATTACACACTTTGTTGATTGCACCTGATGAACCCATATACCTCTCTGCAGCTGGTGTGCTGAAGACTGTTGTTAATGGAATTTCGGTTGATGTTATATTTCCTGAGGATATATTACAGCCTGCAGTCGAGAGATATAGCGGCTTGGTCCTCTCTGGGAGTGGAGGATAAATCTGAGAACCAATTCCAACCCAAAGCGAAATAACAAAGCCACTGACAAGACCCACAAATGCACCCTGCAAAATAAGAAATGAAACTTAGATTTACATGAAAAGCAAAAGGATATGTGAAAGAAACAACACCTAGACAAGTAAGAAACAGTCAAGATAATCTAAACTGTAGGCTCCATAGCAGAAATCAAATATACAGTTGGGAAGAGCTGGGGAGTTTACTCCATCTCCCTTTTGGGAAATACACTGTTTTCTCACAGGTCCTGACCATACCTCTTTTTATTTGGCCACTAAGTCTTTACAATCAAGGGATAAATTTGGCCTGCACGATATATGGGAAGATCCTCCTATACTTGAGGCCCTCCTTAAACAAATACAGAAGCAGTATTTCCATTTTCTCATCTGATCTGTTTTTGCCAAAAGTCTCTCCTGCATCAGGGGTAGGTGGAGGTTTTTGGCTGACAGTCAGTTATTTTTATTTTTGTATTTTTTTACTTTAGTATATAGACAAAATTTGCAACTGCAAAGAGGTAAAGCTTAGTGATTAGTGAACCTGTCAGGATTACTAAATAACAATTCTGCTAGACTAACACATGGACCATGTTAACAAAGTTTGTCAAATCTTTTTTTTTTGATGGAAAAGTATTTTCCTCTGGAAATTATAATCTCATAATATTAAAGCACTCTGAAAATACCCCAATGTGATCTGCAACTGCTTAGGCCTCATTTTCCCAGACTGACCCCATTTTGCTCAGACAGGCCAGCATTCTCTGAGCCTACTGACTGTTCAGCTACATATCAAGACACATTGTTCCCTCCTTCTATAACTTTGGTTTTAAGAAATTCTTGTGAAAGTTTCATTTTTATTCAGACTCTTTTCCCCATTCTGGACATGTAAATCTCTTCACGGGATGGAAATTCAAGTTTCTATACAGTGCTGTTCACCATTTCCTTAGCATAAGGAAGAAAGGGAACAAAGTGCCCACAGAAAGTACCAAAGACATCTCCCTTGCTGTCTGACATAAAATTATTGGTGGGAGAGGGGGAAGGAGATGCCCAAAATTATCAATAAATTTTGGACAAACAGGTCTTTAAATTTCTACTTACAATTCCATTTGCAAAGGAGCAGAGGATTCCCAGGGCAAACAATCCTAAAAGGGGGCCACCGACCATGCCAAAAATGCTAAGTGCTGCCTGAGGAAGAAAGGGAGTCTGCTATCAGTTGCTGTGCAAGAAAGGTAAAGCCTCCAAACTGGCAAGAAGGGAAGATGTCGAGAAAGAAATTATGAGACTTTTTTTAACTGGTGTGTACTCAGCTGCCAGATATAGTTACATAGGTGCTTAAAGCAGAGCCTGAGCCATGGGTGGTTTGAGGTCAGTAACCAACAAAGAATAAAAACTAGTCTCATAGTGGAATCTAGGAATCATTTTCTTACATAATTTATTTTGGGTCACTCAACACAGGCATGAAAAAGCTGTCTGACACCTACCTGCAACAAGGCTCCAAGGAGAGATGCTAATGCAGCCATAGCAATGCAGACTCCACCATAAAACAGGCCTGTGTGGGAAAGGCAGAACATGCATAAATCTGCCAAAGTTTGAAAATCACTGATAGAAAAGATTCTATCTAACGCAGCATGACCTTGACAGCTCAAAAAAAAAAACAAAACCCTGCTAGCATCTAGATTTTTTCTAAGAGAGCCTGAATTGGCCAAAAGGTCAGGCTTCTGTTTCTATTAAGAGGAGATCATGCAAACTTGAAAAAATCTTCTTCCTGTTTATTACTAAAGATTAGTTGCTAAATGACAGCCATATGGATTAGTCATAGCGACAATAATGCATGTATTATTCATATTCCTCAGCTAATCTCCTGTGTCACTGTCCTTCTTTTAAGGGACTGACTTTTGCTTCTCAGTCTAAAGTCTTAGGAGCAAAAAAGTAAATGCTGGCAGATTACTGGAAACTGGCACCATGACAAAAAACATGTCACCAGGATATAGTGTCTTCCTAGAGACTGGCTTATTTGTTTTTTCCACCTCTGTCCCTGATGAGTTTCACTGCACAAGCAATAAGTTAATCTCATTGTTTGATATGATGCGTCAGCCAACTCCTGATACAACGAACAACAATTTTGACATAAGCATTGTTTGCAATAATATTTAGGAAACTTCCCTCAGGTAAAAATACTTAATACTTGTTACCCTGCCACCAGCCTGCTGTGCTCACTGGTATGGGCTATGATGCACTGGGACTGTGGTATTTCCATGCTTACTACAAACACTTTCTTGGGGAACACCTGAAGCTGGACACAGACAGTACAACTAACAGAGATGGCAATTGCACTTGACAGATTTACACAATCTGTTCAACATAATTCTGACCTGCTCTGAGCTACATTAAGAAAAGGAGCTAAACAGTGACAGTCTGAGAGTACATCCGAGAAGACAAGAACTTTCACGCTCTCTGGAATATTACTGGGACACAATGCTATTGCTTGCATAACAGATCGAAACTGATGAGTTACAAAACTGTTCCCTATGCTTCTCATTTTTGACAGATAAAAGAAAACTAGCAGGTGTTTAAGTCTGAGACATTTGTTTTTGTAGTATTGTGAATCAATATTGAACGCAGATGCAGTGCATCTCTCCTGCCTAAAGATTAAAAAGATCCTTTTTTTTCCTTAAACTCACTTGTCCTTCATTTGTGCAAAACCTACACAGGTGATCTTGTCTCCCCCAAATGTTGCATCAACATAGTCCCATTGGTGTGGATGATTTATTCCTGACTTACAGTATCATAAGAGAGCCCTCACTTCATAAAGCAAAACCAGAAAAGATGTTTTCCAGACATACTCATCCCCATGGAAATCCAAGATAACTTCTTTTCAGAGAGCGATCTGAAGTAGGGCTTAATGAGGTCTTCAACAGTCACAGCAGCCAGAGCATTGATGCTGGAGGACACCGTACTACAGAAGGCAAGATTTATACAATTTGTTTTATCTTAGAAGCTGAAATCACAGATAACAGGTGGGTTACTGGCAGAGAGAAACTGCCACTGTCTAGAATAGTGTCAGAAAAATAAAGTAACTGCTGTATTGGTTGAAATAATTATTCCAGATGATGCGGTTATCAGCTTACAAAAATTGTTTAAAATAATTACTCTTAGTGAAGACAAGGTAAATCCTGATGAAAAGTTGGGCTGGGCCTAGAGAAATCAATGAAAATATCTATTACATATGGCTAAGCTGTAAACATTGCTGGTACATTTGATACCTTCACAAATGATCTACAGTATATATCTGTGTAGGTAAAATTCCCACATACATGTCACTGATTACTTTGAATGCACTCTCAGATAAGGATTCAGATAATCTAATTATGGTCATCTAAAAATTAGGCATCTAGTCCAAACTGAACTACTGTAGGCTCCCTGTGAGGTCAGAGAAATCAGCACTCCTAAGGCACAAAGCCAGACAGGTGATCTTGTGTCTATGTGTACGCTGCTCTTGCAAGTCACCAGTTTTTCTTCTGCATATGGAAACAAGTATCTTGGCTGTTCCCTCTATTTAGGTAGCTACAAGTACTCAGAACAAGACAGTTTATTCCAGTGTCATAAGTTTTTTAGTTTTTATCTGCTTACTATTAATTCAGAGCCTTCCTTATTAGAGACAATGTTTCCTAAAAGATACTCCTTGGGAAAGATGAACAAAACACTCTCCACACTATGGGATAGAAAGGTATCTATTTGTCTCCTACAGTAAAAATACATAGTGACTGTTGTTCCATGGGATTCATTCAAGACAATCAGAAGCCCAGGAACCATGTAAAAGAAGACTCTAAAGATCAAGGGTGAGAAAAGGCAGATGGCTTTAAAGTTAGGCAGGTTTGAAACTCGAAAATTCAAGATGAGCTGTAGGAAATTTCCCCAAACTGTAGCTATTTGGCATAACCACCCATTTACAATACTCAAAAATTCCTAGAGCAGAGAGACTTTAAAAGCACAGAGAAGAGGATTTGTTAGTGATGTACATCATGTGTGGCTAGCTGTTTCCTCATGTTTTTAGTAGGGAATTCCAAAGAGCTTTAAGTCCTAGGACCTGAGAGCACCATTGTGGGAAACAATGGATTTTTAAGCTGTGTCATCAAAGATGTTACTGTGCTTTTGTTAAAGAATAAAAATTAACTACACAAAGAAATTAAATGAAAAAGTTTTAATATAAATGCAACTTCAGCAGCAGCAAAAAAGGGGAAAAAGATAGAAGTTTCCAAATTATTAAATTACCTTAAAGTCCCACTGTAGGCACTAGCCACAAAAAGCCCTGGCACTCCCGGATAATCATGCAGGATATCCAGCACTAGGTATGGCATTAGCTGAAAAATTAAGAGTAAGAAGTATTACCATCTTGCCCTAATTTTTCATTTTATCACTGTATTATTTTTCTTAACAGCCTTCTTACTGGCATTCTATCCACCTGTTATAATTTTTAATGTCCCATCTTGCTCTGTTTATTGGTTTTCTACAGAGAAAACCATACTAAAACATCCACTAGAGGTACAGAAAAGTCTGTTGAGACCACCTAGCAGGAGTGAATGTATAACTGTGCCATCAGGCTTGGTTTCCAGCAACAAGGGTATAGGAAGCTAGTGCTGGGCAGCAGGTAGTCTGTACTGTACATCACATTGTTGGGGGGTTGGATCTCGCAGTAGATGCTCGTTCTGCTGTTGACTCTACAAAAAGGCTTTTATATATAACCAAATAACCTCAGGATACATGAAAACAATTTCCTTATTGGAAACTGTGTGCCATTTTTTGACCTTTGCAAGACCTGAGCACTGAAAAGAAAGGAATTTTAATATTTTCTTCCTGAGAACCATTTTCTTTCATGGAAAAATCAGTCTTTTTAGTATCTTGCTTCCAGTTTCTACCAAAAGAATTTGACTGACAGGAATTTCCTTCACGTTTCCACCTTGGTTGTCACTTCATTCTACCCTTAAAGACTGTCTTGGGTGCTTTGTTGTCTGTCCTCTTCTCCTGGTTTTCCAGCTATTGTCCATTGGAGCATTATCCAGAACCTGTGATTATCTTAGGCTTAAACATACAAATAAAAGAGTTATTTGATTTCATTGGGAATTATTCGATTTCCTCTGGCCAGTCTATAGACTCTTGGAACTCTTGTCCCTCAGGTAAATCTGCTTCTTAAGGCCTATTTAGGGAGAGGTCGCCGTATATGATGAGGTGATTTCTCCACAGCACAGTTTGATTGCTCAGCTCAAGGAAGGATGTTCCATCACTAGTGAAGAACTGCCTGCTGATAGCCTTTCTCCAGCTGTATGCTTTGGTCACGAGAATGTTTGGAATCTGAAAATGCTTTTGTCTGCATCAGCACGGAGTAATTTTGGTTGGGTGATACAAAGCAGCTCACCAGGACTCACAGCCACTCATAAGGGCACTGCTGCTTCAGCCTCTCCCCCTCACTTCTCTCCAAAGTGGTTTCATGCTGCCACTTCTGGGCCCATTTTGGGTGAAAAACCCAAACACTTGCAGAGGTGGGTGGACTAAGGACTCTCTACATTGCTGCTCTCCCTGCTGCCCTCCTTACCAAGTGCTGAGGGACCTGCAGCTCCAGCACAGCTGGGGGATGCAGGGACTGAATTGTTCTGAGGATAGGCCTGCTGCTTTCTCCAGTATATTCCCTCCAACTATGGTCTCAGCTTAATTCCTCGGTGCACAGATGCACTTGACGCAGGACTCCAGCAGGTCATTAGTCCCGACCCCCTGACTCTTGAATTGCCTTTGTCTGGTTATTATGGCTGCAGAGAAAAGATGCTCTCTCACCACCTTCCTCCAAAATGGGGGGCCATACCTGGTCGAGCGACGACACCTGCTTGGCCGTCCATGGGTCGCAGTCTTTGTAGATGGAATAGAGAGCAAACCCACATAGTGTGGCACAGGCCAGTATTGCCCAGAGTCCCACCAGGTTGATGTAGAGGGACCTACACCGACACACATGGAAACTCCGTGTTAGAGCTCAACACCCCACAAAAGACCCTGTCAGGGCCAAGCAAGCAAGCGCCCACACCTGCACTGAAGAGACCTCCTGGTTGGTGACTGCCTCACAGCAAGGGAGTCACCATACAACTCCCAGAACTTCACCTGGTGTGAGACTGCATTTCTAAATTTCTAAAATGACACTGCTGTTATTGGTGTCTGAAGCTCATTCCCTGACAAAGCCTGCTCTGGAGATGATGTGAGTGATATGGCAATCACCATGTTTCATCATGTGTATGAGTTGTATATTGCAGGAAGCAGGCCAGAGAATGCTCTTTCCCCCATGCCACACCCCTTGACACACCCCAAGCAGATTTGTAAGGCGGGGTGCCCCAGATCCAAGTGTGAGATACCTTCTAGTCAGCACCAGCACTCTTTTACCTCTGGAGCTGTAGTGCTGTGCTTACACAATGCTGGAGTTTTCTTTGTAAAGCTACAAATCTCCCATTTCCTCCTGAGACAGTCTCTGTGGGAGGCAGCAACGAGGCACTGGGACCTGATCTGGAGCTGCCTATGGCTGCCACTTCCAGGAAACAAGGGTTTGTCAACAATTCCAGGGCTTTCCCTTCAGTAACTAATCAACTTGGTGTTTGGTATCATCCAGCTACCTCGTTGCCTCCCCACAGAGAAGCTTCAGCTTAAGCTAATGGTGAGAACAAAAATGGCTTTTCATCAGGCATTAATGCTGCCTTTGCCACACAACAGGCAGCTTCTACTGGCAGTGAAAAACAAATCATTCTTCTTGCCCAGGGTGGGCTTTTCTATCTAGCTTTCTGAGTTTCTCAAATGTTTCTAAGTTCTTGATGACTCCTGGATCACAAAGTTCTTCTCACCTAGGGTGGTCAGTTCAAGCAAACATAACCGCTGGGAGCTTGGCCTTGAAAAACAGCGTTCCTTTCCAGCAGTTGCCTCCCAGTTACCTGTGTATCAGGGATAGTGATTTAACTGCCTGACAGACCACATACCCTGACCTGTACCAATTGCTAAGACCTTCTCCGGGAGGACTTTTGGTTTCTGTGTAAATATATCCACGCTTGCAATGCTTCAGAAGGCCTTTTAGTACATTCAGTTCCTACGAAGTTAAGGAGCACCAGTCTTTGGACTGCTTTAGAGGACCAGCAAGATGAATGAAGAAATAAACCTAACTTTATTGGCCTTGTTAGGCATTGAAATGGACATTTTCAGAATAACATAATGAAGATTAACTAGTTGAACTATCAGTTTTATACAATAAAAAAATCATTGGCAATCACAGTGTAAACTCTCAAATAAGACCTATATAATATGAATATAATAATCGTTGCACTATTGGAGGAGGTGTTCCCATTAATTCTATATGAGTAACATGAGGTGGTGTTTGGGTGAAGTAGGCACTGAGTAAGGCTTAATTTCAATTGTGTGTTTCAGTCTCATTCTGAGACTCATTCACAAGACTTTAGCACTGAAGCATGCCAGATGGCCTTGAAAGGAAAGTAGAGAAAAATGTGCCAGTAGCCCATATTTTTCTGCCAGTGTAGCTCTCCTGCTCTGATATGTGATATTGCTCAGATATAAGACTTATGTTCAATTTGCCTAGTGATTTTTTGAGGATGACAGCATGTACTCATACCTACTGGTGTGTTTCTTTAATGGGGTTAAATACTTTCCTAAAGCCCAAGAAAATTCCTATTCTTGTCACTGTCAAAGGCCTTCCCAAAACCTGCAATTTGGGATCTGTGAAAGAATTATTTTCTCAGCTCTGATTTATTACTGTGCTGTCTCTTATAAAGCCTTACAGTAAATGACATGGAGATACAGAACCCTATTACTTTGGCCTGATGACATTTCGCATTTCTATGTACAGGTTAAATGGCAATAAGAAGTACAGGCCAAAACCATGACCTGCCAGATGTGTCTAATTACATTTGCAAATGAACTAGATAGTCACCACAGAATGGCAGTGTTTATTGTTGTGACAAGCTGCAGTCATTGCACAAAATGATTTCTCCATGCAGAGGAAATATCCTGCACAAACGGGGCACAAGCAAGGTGTCATGGAGTCCAACCAGTGTTGTCAGCAGGAGAGGATTCCACAGATTAAGGCTGTGCCACCGTTAATATGGCATGAGCTATAAATCCCATCCAAACCTCTGCAGTAAGAGAGAGCCTCCCAGTCAAATCTGCTGCAACAGCTCAGAAAAACTACCAAAAGCTGCAATGTTTCCAGATTCCCTTTTGCCACACTCTGCTTCTGGGATGCCCTGGAGGTGTCCCTCCTTGCAAAGATGGTAGAAAGGGTGTGAGAGAGGGGCACAGCCCTAAGTGGAGCAGGTGCTAGGGAAGAACAGCCTCACTAGCACACAAATCTGGCACAATGTATGCGGCAATCGTTCCGGGCAGCATTACAGATGTGGGGTGTACCTCCTGCCTCTGCAGAATCAAGAATCTAGAACCCAGCCATGTGCCAGAGATTGTGGAGAAACTATCTGGTGTGTTAGAGATGTGGTAGTGCCTGCTGGAGATGTGCCTGATAACAAGCACCAGCTCATTCCTGCCTGCAGCATAAATGGCTGAGAAGTAGATTTTCTTTATTGAGGTAACTAAAATATTTCAGTTGTAAACTATGCATGACTTATTTTGCTGACTTTATGAAGTGAAAACCTTTATAAAACTCCATCTCTGTATGTCACTGTACCATAGAATGCATAGGGACTATAGTTATGATGTGCGTTTCTATATTTCTCCAACAAATGGACTTCATGAGATCACTAATAATTCTTAAATCCTGAGATGGAATGACACTAAAGGTAAGAGAACTAGGTAAGAGAGCTAGTAAGTATACTCCATTCTAGAGTAAAGGCTCATCAGAAATGTTCACATTCAAGGAAAACAGAACCTTCTGCCAGTTTCCATAGTTAATTTCTAAAAAAAAAAAGTCAAAATACATGATGCAATTTTATCACTGAATAAGACATTTCTGCATTTTCTCATGCCTATACTCAGAGAAAAATTTTTTGCTCTTTGCTTATGAAAAATCCCCACACAATAATTTAAGTTTAGTAGAACAGCAATTCAAGGTACTGTCTTGATAGGAATTCAGCACAAGTACTATAGTATTTGGTCTTTAGGTTGCATATAAACTTAATGCAGCTATTTCTATGCAAGAATAGTGGCACAGTGAAGCATTCAGGCACAAAGTTCAATGTTACAGCAATCACATGTAATTCAAATATCAGTATTTATTGTGCCTATTTGTCTTTTACCTGGTCCACAAAACAGAAGGCAAAAGTTGTTAATCTTCAGAAATGAAGATTATATAGACAAAGAACACCCACATTCCTTCTAAAGAAATCTCCCCTATAAAGAACAGTTACTGCTAAATTCAGACAGTTACGGAGGGCAGACTTACAATTTTGCGTGGAATCTGCTTTTGCATGCAATGTATCTCTGGACTTGAGACTGGTTGACCCCATATATGCCAGTCCACGTGAAAGTCCCACCTATAACAATTGTCCAGAAGGTGTGCCTTTGCAAAGGATTGGGATTAAAGCTACAACAAGAGGAAAGAGAGAAAACAAATTCAAAATATGAAAGTCTTGTTACATGAAGACCTTAATGCTCAGAAGAAAAAATTTCTCAATGCTTGTTCTAACACAAACTTTCTTAATTTGGCCAGATTTTGGACATTCAGATACTCTAACTTCACATGAAATCACAGAAAACAAACTTTAAAACCCAGAGCTGATATCCTAAGCCAGTGAAAAACTCTGGTCTGTCCAAAGATGAAGTTGGACAGATTTATTTGCCTATAAACTACAGTCTTAAGTAAAGTTCTATGATATCTGTGATTGTTGTGATGAAATGATGCTCCAGTAAAAAGTGTAATGTGCTCGCTTATCTAGAGGGACATCAGTCTAACACCAGTATAAAGGTGTGTTTGCAAGCCTAGCCTTTGTGGATAGAGCCTCTATAAAACATTTTGCTGGTTTAGCGCTAAGCAAATAGTAGGTTTTAGGTGGCCATAAACAATTATTACTTTTAAATCACACTTTCATATAACAATAAATTAAATTTTTGGTGAACATTGTGATACTATTTCACTTATTACATGCCTTTATTCCTTTTCTTCTTCCATCTATGAACTCTATGATTGGGATATGAACCAATGCAGTAAAACCATTGCAAATCAGCCAAACAGATTGAAAAAATTACTGTTCACAATAAGAAAAAAATATCCACAGATGAATTACTTACTCAAGAACTTTGTCAAGAATTTTATAGACTAACCTGATTAATAATGTGAACTGATAGACAAAGGACAAACCATAATACTTGTTGCACTAAACTTTCACTAATGGCACTGGGTGATGTTTCTCAGAGGAACCACGTATTCATCAAAGGTATAGGGATAGATCAGGCTATCTGTGATTTGGAATTATGAGAGAGAGCTCTGCTCTGTTCTGTTCTGTTCTCTGTTCTGCCCTGTTCTTTTGGTATAACTTTACTCTTTTGGTCTTATGTGACAGAGCACACTGAAACTGTTTCTAGCATTGTATTCTTGACAACTCTAAAGTTGATATATCATAAGGTATTGTATTCTATACCTTTGCTATGCCAACCAAATATATCGTGGGCGGATTTTTGGGCAAAGATTCTTGTCCAACAGTTTTGCTTATTTATTGTGTAATCACTTTAGAAAAAGATATAAAAATCTATGTTAAATCAATAAATGGATTCCTGACTTGCAATGCATCAAGAGCCT
The DNA here is from genome assembly GCA_013390005.1 of Calyptomena viridis. NCBI lineage: Eukaryota > Metazoa > Chordata > Aves > Passeriformes > Eurylaimidae > Calyptomena > Calyptomena viridis. Next base: position 29,033 of record WEIV01002561.1, read on the forward strand.
GTGTTTGATTGCATTGCGATTTGGGGATCATGCCTTCCTTTGTAGTAACACAAAGGTACAATATCTTTTTTACTTACAGTGGTTTTTGATTCAATACTTTCAGACTGAATATTCTTGAACTTGTAAAATGTTATTTTTAGGCTATGATAATTACAATAACAGAGGGTAAAACACTATTAAGTATCTATCTTTACATACATATATAAAATACTTTTATCTTATCTTCCAAGGATAAGAAAATATTTCCCCTTTTCAGATTAGGCAAAAAATAGTATTTTCCCATTTGTTTTGATTCAGTAGCTGAAATGTCAAATCCGATGTTTTCAAATTGTAAGTATAAATACAGCTGTCCTCTCCTATCCATCATTCTCTTTCAGTAGAATCCAAAATGTATACTTAAAACACCTACTTGACGAAGTAAAAAGGTTTTTCTCTTTCAGGATTTTGCATGGTGTAAAATCTAAAAAATACTCCTCAAACTAGGTAAGCTTGTTTAAAAATATATAAAAATTGGGTCGCAACTCCTTTCCTCCTTCAGCAGCAGTTTAGTCTCACAGTTAGTCACATGGGCTCTATTTGTAGGAATAAAGAGGCACATCATTTGCAGACACAAACTCACTCCCAGAAGTTTAATCTTCCTCCATGGTAGGAATCATTTACAATGCGTCCAATTCCCTCCTGAACCACCACAGCTCGTATAATCACAGATGAAAATCCAGCAATCATGATTCCAACCTGGAAAACATCTGTCCACACCACTGCCTTCAGACCGCCCTGCATAAGAAACAGCACGTTATCAGGTACAACAGGGCAGCAGCATTCTTGCCTTGTGCTCACACTCAGCTAACAGAAATGTTACTATCTGTATGATGCATGATAGATTAATTTCATCTTCTTATTTAATAGAACTAATTCTGTACTGCTCTCTTAAGGAATTCTATCTGGAACCTATTTAGGACATCCCGGCCCTTTTTTGAAGTGCAATAGCATTTACTTTGATCATACATATAGTTTAATCCAGTGTTTCCTTTATCACATAAGCTGATTCAGAAGTTTGCATCAAAAGATAAATTTGCAGACAGTGCTTATCTTATATATATAGAGTAGCACTAACTCCAGAAGGTATATTCATGTGAATTAAAACCCACACGATTTAATCCAACATATGCAAATAAATTTGTCACTGAGATTCTATTTCATAATTTCTAGACACTTGGTCAATTAACACTCATTCAAACACCAATCTGTTCATGTGGCATGTACTATTTTCAGTGGCTTTATTCAATAACAGACAGAACTGTTACTATTGCGGTAAGAAGGTGTTTAACAAATTACACAGCAAAACCCTACTAGATCAGAGGAAAAAATCACAGGAGGATTTTTAGGATGGGAGATTTATCCTTTGGCTGTTCTTTCAGCAACAACAGAAGTTTGAATGTATCAAAACAGAGAAGGTTTGAGTCATATAGTGGCTGCCTATGCACCCAGAGATGTCCCTGGGTGAATATGACCCTGTGGCTACATCTACACTGTGAAATGTACTTCCATGCAGTAACCTGATTATTAGGCTACTCTTTAGCAAATTCTGTATTTGATGTGAACAGTGAAAGGAACAGAGATTTTTCTTAACCGAAGGGCCCACGTACCAGTGTGCAGTAGAAAGTGCAGACCACGCCAGTTGCCACCACTGCACCCCACAAGTCGAAGCCAGTGACTGAAAAAGAGGGAAGTGGCACCAGTGTGCATAAAACATTGGGGACAAAATACTGAAGGTATTCAAAATACTGAAGGTATTTTCAACAATCTCATTGTTGTAGATCAGGAGAAATAAGTTAAATGCACCACTGTGCTGTAGTTGACATAGAGGCTGTTACTGTCCTTGCTTGGCATGCTCATGTACTGCCAGGCAGGGCCTGAGAGGGCTCCCTGACAAGTAGTTCAGGCTCATGAGAAACATTGCAACAAAACTAACAAAAACCAGAAGTTCTTTTAGTTGGGAGCAAGCTAAGTCATAGTTTGGTTTAGTATGTATATGCAAGGCAAATATAAACATCAAAGATATAAAACCTGTGGGACTTACACAATGAAGGAGACCAGTACAGACAGTGTTGGGTTTTTTCTTCCTTTTTGTTCAAGCAACAAGCCAAAAAAAAACCATCCAATGAGCAGAAAAACTGTGACTTTATCGTAGCCAAAATGATTAATTTTTTATTTGCATTTTATTATTTCTTTTTCTTTCCAAGCGGACAAATGAATTGTGTCAGACTGAAAGTTTAATTTGGCTTCATATAAAAGCTTGCTACCCTTTTAGAAATAAAAGTGGCTTATTTTCAAAGCAAAGAGTCACTGTGAACTAGAAAATGGAAATATTTAATTTTGTAAATATCACAACAAATACCTGAAATTGACAATCTCCTTGCTGTTGGTTTAGTTTTCCTGGCAAAATGGCACATCACATTAAACAGTCCCAGGCAGCCCAAAACCATATTTACAGAACTTTTGCCTTGTTCTCTTCTTGAAGAAGAGCACTTAACCAGGGGAATTAAACTTGTGTTTAGTGTCTTCATTGCCTCCAAAATTTACTTAAGTCTTCTTAACTTTTCTTAATGTAGCATCAGTATACATCAGGTATAGCATCAGAGGTAGAGTAAATGACAGCAGGTTTTCCCCTAAGTCTTTTCTGTAATTCCTTACAGGTAAGGATTAAGGGACTAGGATGACAGAGTTCCCATTAGAAGACTTCACAGTCAAGCCTTGAGTGTTATTTTTAGGTGTGCATTACTAAAAAAAAAAATAGCATTTCAATACTATATGCAGAAAAAATTATATCAGTAGAACAGTTGCAGTATAGTCATCTTACCTTGATTTAGTGCTAAAGCTGGAGCATAAATGACAATACCAGTGTATAAAGTCTAGACGGAGAAAAAAGATTAAAGATCAAAATAAATGTAAATTCCTGGAAAGATGATAGCTTTCTGTGATGATTTCTTTTCAAGCATTTATGTAATCTGCATTTCCTAAATTTGTAACTGTTGACAAATAATTCCAATTAGAAGACAAATGTCTGAGACTAATAAGCTCTGCAGTCTCACAGCCTAGTGTCCTTAAAATAAATACCAAGGACTCTTAAATACAAAATCCGTCTTCATCTTCTCATGGCTTTTGTAATTAAGTTATTTCATTCCTCTAAAACTGCAAAAGGAAGTTAATGAGGTTTACACATGGCTTGCCAACGAATCTGTTACTATCTATTTTCTTAGTCTTGGGATCAATATGCCTCTCAGTATACAGCTATAATGCATGTGAGTAAGAACACAAAATACAACATTAGTTAGTCATTACGGATACTGTTATAAGGAATTATAACCTTCATCCTGTAAAATGAAGCCATACCAGCAAACAGTAAATATACAGACAAAATGAGGAGCTACTGCATCTACTTTTGTGGGCACAATAGGATTCATACACTGATACCCACTACAATTTCTTTGTATATAGTTTCAAATACCCATTGCTTTTTTAACACTGTTATTACTGTCTCGAGTTCAGCTGTGACATGGGTCAGAAGGATACGGCTTGCAATGTGCAGATGACTTCTGTGAAGGTCAGTGGTCTTGATTCAAAGGACAGATAGTCCTGAACTGACTTGCATCAGCTTTCCATGGCTGGACTCTTTGGACTCCCTGATTTACAGTGATGGGACTTGGGCATGGGAAAACAGCAGAATCAGACGTCATCCAGGATTCAGCAAACCTCTGCCTTTCCTGTGAGTCTGGAGTCTGCCCTAGGCATAGGTGGCAAACCAGAGCAGGATTGCTAACCATTGGATTACTTGCTGTGGCTTTTGAGCAGATCAAATCCAGTCCCTGAGGCAGAGCCAAAGGACTGAGCCAAGAGGCAAATGGAATGAGCAGTACTCCAGCTATAGGAGGAATTAGTATGGAGAAGCTCTTTCACCTACCCTAACCTAATTGCCCTGGCCTCTTGCTGCATACCTGCTACAAGCACATGCCAAAAAGGACAGTGAGTCCACTGGGGAAATAGTTATTCCTACCTGTGTGGTATTCCCTGCCTGTGTGTGTGCATGCTTGTTTCTCTCAGTGCCACAAGTCCTCTCCTGATACTCCCCTGGTGAATATTTTCTCAGAACTAGCTGCATCACTTCACAGCCAGCTACAGACATTTGTCAAGCCCAGTCAATGTTTGACTTGCTGTCCACACAGTGACTGTCAATATGTGCTGCTGAAACACAGAATCATAGACCCATTTGGTGGGAATGGTCCTTTAAAGATAATCTAGTCCAAATCCCCCTACTACGGACAGGGACACCTTCCACTAGATCAGGTTGCTCAGAGCCCCACCCAGCCTGACCTGAACACTTCTAGGGATGGGGCATTGCACTACTTCTCCAGGCTACCAGTTCCAGTGTCCCACCATCCTTGTTGAAAATAAATTCTTCTTTATATCCACTCTAAATCTACATCTTTCAGTTTAAAGCCAACACCTCTTGTCCTGTCACTACAGGTCTTGGTAAAAAGTCTCTCTCTACCTTTCTCATAAGCCCCCTTCAGAAGGTTGCAATAAGGTCTCCCCTTACTGCCCTCTCTTCTCCAAGCTGAAAAATCCCAACTCTCTCAGCTTTTCTTCATAGGAAAGGTGTTCCAGCTCTCTGATCATTTTTGTGGTCATCCTCTGTCTAACAGGTCCATGTCTTTCTTGTGCTGTGGACCCCACAGTTAGATGCAGTACTTCAGGTAGGGTCTCACAAGAGTGGAGTAGAGGGGGAGAATCATGTCCCTCTACTTGCTTCTTTTGGTGAAGCCCATGATAGAATTGGCTTTCTGCATTGCAAGCAGACATTGCTGGCTCATGTCAAATTTTTCATCCATCAGTATCTCCAAGTCCTCCTCTGCAGGGCTGCTCTCAATTAGTTCATCCCTCAGTCTGTACTGACACTGCTGATTGTTCCAATCCATCTGTAGGACCTTGCACTTGGGTTTGTTGAACTTCATGGGCCCACTCCTTAACCCTGTCAAGGTCCTCTGGATGGCATCCCTTTCCGCTAGCAAATCAGCTGCACCAGTAAGCATGTCATCCACAAACTCACTGACAGTGAGCTCATTTCCACCATCTATGTCATTAATGAGGTATTAAATAGTATTGGTTTCAATACATGCAGCACTCATTACTGGTTTCCATTAGAACGTATAGCTGTTGACTGCAACACTTTGGATACAGTCATCAAGCCTTTTTTTTTTCCTTCTAGTAGACTATCGATCAAACTCGTATCTCTTCAAGCCTGCTAATTCAAGTGATTCAGCATGAGAACTTGGGGCTTTCTCATATGCAGCAAATAAGTGCCAGAAGCTGTGAACCATCAGAAACTAAAATTTGTCACAATTCAGTCACGTTTTTGTGTAAATTTAAATAGGACTGATACAATCTTTTCACTTCTTCAGTAGTTTTTTTGGTTGCATTACTACATATTCTTTTTTTTCCCTTCTTTTAAGTATATGCTGATATTCATGGAAGAGTTAAAATTACATCATTAAAATCTTGGGAGGTTTTCTTCCTTTGCTATTATTTTTTCAGTTTAAGTTGCTAGTGCTTGGCAGAAAAAGACATATTAATTTCCTTGTGCAAGTATTTAAATTGAATAGAATTATTTTTCTGATCTTTGCAAGCAATGATTATGCTTAGCTTGTTCCAACTTACGTAACTGTGATGTCTTCATATTTGCTGATGGAACAGTGTCAGGTTTCACACATACTAGTACTGTACTTTTCCTATGGGCTTGTATATCTAAAAATGCCAGCTAAGCAGCCCTGCTCAAACAAGTAATGAGCACTGCATTGGGAACCATCTTACCGGTATGTGGTTGCCCTGTAACTTCTGATATGCCTTAAAAAATAATTAAAAAAAATGGACAAAAAGCAAGCATGTAACTTAAAAAGCTTTCTGATTGCATATTCATTCTTACTTTGAATTACCCCAAAAGTCAACTTTGGAATTGCGAAAAGAACACATTTTCATTTCTGGTTCATTTGACACATGCTGACATTTAAAAGCTGTGGTGTCACATTGACTCCCTGAATGGACTACATACAACAAACTGTACCAACAATAATTTCAGAGACTGCTTTAGTTTAACATTCCCAAGGGCAGTAATTTTCTACTTCTCAGTTTGCAGACACCTAATTTTTTTAGTGGTGGTGGTGCAAACCCTTGTGGAGTAAATGACAGCTGCTGACAGCTCATTTTGTCAGCTTTCACAGACCCTCGAGAATTAGTCAGACTCCGAGAATCCACACACCAGAGGATAAAAATTGCCACTGCAGATAATTGGGACATGTTTATATTTTGAACCTATTGTGAGTTTCTCCAACAGGCAGGCTAATGACTGCTCTTCCCACTGCAACCCTGCAGTGAGGGGTCGCTCGTTTCTTGACATGGTGCTGATATCAAGTGACTGCTCTGGATATTCAACAGCGCTCACAGAGACCCAAGAGGCAGGTAGCCCAGATCCCCCTGTCATTGCTTTGGAGCAGAAAGAGCTTTGTTTCTCCTGCTCCCAGCCACCCAGGCACTGTGGTAACCTCATCAACCACTCAGAGAAAACAGCCAGTTACATTCAAACAAATAACTCTGGTGGGACTGAGGACCACAGAACAGCTTTGAGGTTTACTTGCCGTTTGTATAATGAAGAGGACCGTTCCACAGAGGCGTAGATATTTATTAAATCGAAGTTCTAAATACTGCAAAAGAGAAGAAAAAACAAATGTTTATATTGAAATTTGGCACTATTGATAGGAGTGGATCCATTGCTAGAATGAACTGATGAGCAATACAAAAAGACCATAGCAAACTCCTAGAATCACCTTGATTTGTAACTCTTTCAACTTTATTTGATTTTTTTTTTTTACAGACCTCACCACTGTGTAATAACACATAAGCAAATGAAGTAGACATAAGCTAGTCAGTACACAATGGAGTCTACAGAGAAGACCAGGATATGTTATCACAGAATCATTGACTATCCTGAGTTGGAGGGGACAAAGATCCACAAGGATCATCAAGTCCAACCTTGTCCAACCTGCACAGGGCAACCTAAAAGTTGACAATGATGTGCCGGCAAATGACAGAACCCACTTGTGTTGTGAAATCAAAAAGAAAATTCATAAGTCTCAATCAATTTGGAAACTGTCATGTGTGTCCATCTGAACTGCTGTGAGAGAGGGTGGAAGGTTTTCAGTGGTCAGCAGCTTCTTCCCATGGTAACCTCATCTTCTGCACTGCCCAAGGTAGCCTCTGCTATATTCTACTGGTAAGTCAAAATTTAGCCTTTTGTGAAACAGGAATCCTCATTTTTCTATCTAGCCTAGGACAGCACAACCTCTGAATGAGTTTGTTATTCTGTAGGACAGATTCTTTCCCACTATCTGTCCTAACAACCCTCTCGGTGTGTGACTGTACAAAAGGGATCTCATTTGTCTGACAATCTGTTCAATTGACACAAACACTGAAGCATCTCAAAGTGCTCACTCATGAACTGAGCATTTAAAATGTAATCTGTGAGCATGTCCACACAAGGAAGCAGTCTAGAAACCCTGGACAGACACAAATAGTGGTTAGAACTCTGAACTCTGCCCACAAATAGAAGATGTATCTTTTATAGGTGCATTACTCTGATTTAACCTCAAGATAATCAGGGACTTTCCAGTCAGTCATAATTATAAGCCTTTATTTAAAAGAGCCCTATTTAAGTATCATCATGACAGTCCAAAGATTAGTAGTTTAAAAAACATTGGAAGCCACCAGATATTTCTGTTGGTGAATCCTTATCTAAATCTACCAACAGAAATCTTGTTCTCAGCCTCCCATGCTGCAACACCTCTGTTCAGTGTAATAAAATGCTAAAGACCAAAGTAGCTAGTCAAGGACTTTTGCCTGCACCGATGCTCCTTTCCCAAAGTCCTCCGTGAAAAGAGCAGTTTGCCTTGAAATCTGCAGCTAGGAACTATCTCCATACAGGAGGATAAATGGGTTGCACAGATGTTCCTGGATCAGAAGAAAGTCCTGACCAGATGCTTCCCCACCCCAAAACAGTCAGACTTGACCTGTGATTGTCCTACCACCCCAAATGCCTCTGCGCTGACAGCTATAGCTTTAACTTACATGCTGAGCTGAAGACCAGCCCAGCCTTATTTTGGTGGAAGTAAGAAACCTCTCATAGGCACAGAGCACTTGCTGACCTCTCTGTTGTGCATGATGGAGAAGACATTCAGTAGTGTAAACAGCCTCAGATGGCAAGGGGTCTCCCCAAAATCTCTAGGAACAGCACAAATATATACTTGGTCACAAAAAAGAGGGACTTTTGTGGTTACATCAAAGCTTATAAACCAATCTGGAGGGAGCATGATGTGAGAAGAGAACTCTGGTTCCTATAGTAGATGCTCTTGTGCTCTGGTCCTGGTGTATTAATTACACGTGATTAATGATATGCCATCATCCAAGCTGCACAAGGACTACTCCACCTACTGAACTGAGTATATGGAGTAAGGAAACCAATCTGGCACAAATCTGGCATGTTGTACAGCTTCTGAGCCAAAACAGCAGTGTTGAGGATCTCCTCTCTGCAGTGATAGTGTGGGCAAACTTGGGTACAGAGTGGGTTGCAGGGCTGCTCTTGGGAGTGTGGTGATACAGGACAGCATAGAGTGCAGGGGATTTGGGGGAAGAGATGGTGGGCAGACATGTAGAAAGCAGGCATGAGAAGCCCTCCAAGCTCCCTAAAGGCTGGGAAAAGGTTCCTTCCACTCCAGCTTACCTCGTAGGTGCTGGTAATGCCCAGCTTGTAGAAGACGGGCAGGAAGATCTCAGCACTGCACAGCACTACCAGTCCATAGGTGATGGCAAAGATGCAGAAGACAGCACCATAGCGATAGATTTCGGCAGGGGTGCCCAGCACGGTGACAGCTGACATGAAGCTGGCAGTGAGGGATAATGCCACCGGGAGGGCACTCATGCTGCGGCCTGCCGTGAGGAAGTCCTCCGATGTCTTCTGCCCTCCTCCCACGAAGGCGTAGTAGACCCCAATGATGGCTGAGATCAGCAGCATGGCTCCAAAGACCACATAGTCCCAGACAGCGAAGTGCCCCATTCTACCAGAGGGACTCACTCTTGGAGCCGAGGATCTGCCCCAGAATCAGTGGGGCAGCTGCTGTCACCGCAGGGCCGGCACAGGGCGGCCTCACCAGGACGAAGCAAATGGGAACGGGCCCCCTGGAGATGCCCCCGCGCCGGGATCGGGGCGGGTGCGGTGCACAGCACTGGCACAGAAGCGGAATCCGCCGCTGCGGTGCGGTGTCACTCGATAGGGCAGCTGCAGAGCGGTGCGGTGCGGTGTGCCCTGCTGGAACAGATGGGGGGTCGGAACGGTGCGGTCTCCCGCACCGGGGCCGGGGCTGGTACTGTGCGGTGCGGTGCGCACCACCGGGACAGAAGCAAAGAGGTGCGGTGCGGTGTCCGCCGCCGGGCAGGTGCGGTGCGCCCCGCGCAGGTGTCCGCCGTGTGTCTGCGGGAGGCGGGAGCGGCGGTGCGAGTGCCACAGCCGGGACGGCGGGCGGGCCTTATACAGTACCGGTCCCGCTCCTCCCCGCGGTGAGCGCCCCCGCGGAGCGAGGAGGGGCGGCGATCCCGTGGCAGCCTCACCCGCGCCTCCGAGCCCTGGAGCGCCCAGGCTGCGGGATACGGTGCTACGGCAGAGCCCCGCCTGAACGGGGTTACACCACAAACTTGGGTCGCGGTCCAGGGCTTTGGGACGGAAGGCATTTCACCTGACATTTCCCCAGGATGGGGAACCTTCTCTTCCTCGTTAGCATAAAAAATAAATAAAGAAGGTGAAAACATGATTTAATATCTACATTTCCATGCGTTGAGCAATCTGGAAGGTAACTCACTGAGTGAGATTTACCAGGGTGAGTTGCTGAACACTGCAGTTGTGCAACAGGGAAGCCCCACTACCTGCACTGTGCTCATGGAAGTTTTACTAAGAGTCTGCAACTAATCGCAGGTTCAAGAGTCAAAGTGCACAAGAATATGACAAATGGAGCTTCACATACCTTAACCACAGAGGAATACATCAAAAACACCTATGGGATTTGAAAGCCATGGATGTCAAGCAGTGGAGATGGGCCTGTTTCTACAGCTAGCAGCACACACAGGACGAACACAGCAAATACCACATTTGGCCACTTTGCCATGTATTAGCAACCCCATATGGGGGATGAAGATGGAAGGATGCCAAAGCTGACTTATGTGGGCTTCACAGCAGCACAGCTGCACACAGCACACCTTGCAGCTCAGCTGAGAAGCTTTGCACAGTAGCTTTCCATCTTGAGCTATGCATTGGCAAAGTGCTATGCTGGAAGTGATTTCCTGGTAAAAGTTAGCACCAGCTTGAGGATTAAAAATTCCTCAGTTTCCCTTCATGGAAGGTAATCTCCTTCCAGCCCAGCCTTTCCTGGCTCTTATCCAAGCTGGGTTTGCTGGAAGCAGTCTTTGCTGCAAGTGCTCTGGGTTCATCTCAGGGCACTCTGACCTACCTGTATCTGACCATTTTGAGACATGAGTTTTTGGCAGCCTTCTGTATCTTAAACAGAAATGAATGATCAGACACCTGACAGCCAAATCCAGATCATGCAGCACTTCTCTCTCCTTGGGAGCTCTGGATTTGACAGACCTTTTGGAGTTATTTCTGAGTGCATGTTGGAAGAAATGGGTGCAGGTGGGAGTCTAGTCTGGCAGGATTATTAAGTTGAGCTGTGAAATCATGTCTGTGTTGGTCTGGACTCCAATGCCTATCTGGGAGTATAAATATCCCTGAACAGGCAGAAGCTGTCCACTGTGCAAGCGGCATGTCCTAATCTCACCACAGCAGGTTAGGGCATCAGTCTCTCTGGCCCAATTACTCTCTAATTACTTATATGATGAGTAACAGCTTCCAGATGTCCTGCTGAGGAAGATCAAGAAAGAAACTTACTACACCTTCCAATTAGGCTATTGATTTACTGATCATCTGAGGTGGTTGCCTTAAATCAGCTTTGGACAATGTGAAAGATGAGAAACCTTTCCAGCAAAGCTTCCATCAAATCCAGCACCTTCCCACTCAGTGCAATGAACTGGTGTTGTCTGGAAAGAGTATTTGTTGTCAAAAAACATGAATCCTTTCTCACAGTAAGGACATAAGGAGGCTTCTGTCCAGACCTACCCTTGTGCTGCTCAGAGCTTCATGCTTGGTGTCCCTTGTTTGCACTTTCAGGAATTATGTTGCTTGAACCATTCAAACAATAACATGCATTTAAAGTATTAATTACACAAGATTAAAACAGTTTTGATTATGCTTCTTTATCATTTTTGACACAATGTAAACACAGCAAGTGATAACATGTATTGGAAAACAAATCATGTTTCTTAACTGAAACATGAAGAGCTATGAGGAAATGTACCTTTTTCAGGCAGCATCTTTGGTTCTTTTAAAAGTAGTGTTAGGCAAATTGTCTTTCAACTGTCGTCATGACCAATATGGCAAGAAAGGCTGGATCCTTCCATGTAGATATTTCTGTTCTTAGAAGCAGCAGCAAATCTGTATGGTGTCCATGTTCTAAATCACAGCAAGTGGTCCTGGAGAACAGGACTAAATGTTTTTCTTCTGGATTTTTCACACACAGAATCAAATTAGCTGGGGGTTGTGCTGCATAACAGAGACAGAACTGTATTTGCTTTTTCTCATTGCTACATTATAGATATTTAAATGTCTTCTGAACTCAGCATATTTCATTGTCTTCTTGCAGTGCCTTGCCCCACCTCCACTGGGTCTTATGTGGTCTCTCATTTCACTGCCTCTGTGAAATTGTTCTTGTGAGATCCACTGACATCAGTGGGATTTAGTGTTTAATAGAAAAAAGGGTAAGATTCACATTTCTCCAGCACCCTCAGATTAAAAAGGCCATGGATCCGACTAAACAAACCCTGCCTACAGGATCCAAATGGTTCCTTCCTTGTCATGGTATGGGGCTCATTTCCATTACTGGAACCTCTGTGAGGTGTTACTGGAAGTGTCTCTATTGCTTGGAAGGGCATCCTCTCCCTGCTCCTTTTCATGTGCATGGGCCACTGCATTGGGAGATTGGTGGGATAGATTTCCTCCTACAGCCAAGACAAATATATTGAACCCTGCACTTGCAGAGATGCTGCCCACCCCTCTGAACTAAGTTGTGGAAATAGACTTTAAGGGTTTCTGCTTGTAGGCAAATGTGGACATGGGCAAAAAACAACAGTAACTGAAGAGCAGTGGAGACCTGGTGACCACTGTTCAGCAGTGATGCAAGACCCTTTGCAATTTGCCCTGGCAGTCTGGGAGCTCTCCAACTTCCAGTAATTCTTGGTTGAGTGTGCATTTTCAGACTGTGTGGGTTTCAGCTGCACCTACACCAGCTGAGCTCAGTTTGCAGATGAAGGACAGTTCATGCTCAATTTTACTCCTGTGTAGTGCCAGAACTGGGTTCAGAAGACTGAACTCTGTTCTCTTCTGCTTACACAAGGATCACTTTAAAACCTTGTCAAGAGAATGGCTGGCTGTTGGTAAAAACAAACAAAAAGTAAACAAACAAAATAATTTCAAGACAAAATCTGCAAAACTAATTCTTCGCCTTTTAGTACTCATTTGACCTTTTCTGGGAACAGTGTTATGATTTGTCATTTTGGAAAACTGTTTATTTCTGTTTGGATGATTTTGTTAGGCAGTCAGGGGTACACAGTCAGATCATGCTCTCTGTGTTTACAAACATGTATGCATGTGGAAGGTGTTTGTCCTTTATCCAATGATAAAGGACACAGAACACCATGACCAAATCTACAGAAAGGCTGAGGCCTCAGAAATATTAAAGAACTACCAGTTGCATTCAAGTAGATGGGGAAAAAAGAGGGATCCCATAAATGTTCTTGTTGAAGGGAAGACTGCAGCAGGAGCTGAACCTCTATCAGGTAACAGTGAAACCATTTGAGAGAAAGACCTTAAAAACACTCAGCTGCAGACAAAGCTTCCCATCTTCTTAAGCACATAAGCCAAGCAACACTAAGACACAGAGATATGGGGATTGAGGTGCCATTTACTCCTCTCTTCATGGAACTACCTGTTAAATTTCCTTTACATCATAGTTATTGTTAGGAATAACATACAAAAATTAATCATTGACTCCTAATTAGATAGTCTGATTTTTCTCATAATGCAGTGCTTCAAGTCAAAATGCACTTCTTTTACTTATGGAAGATTTTGATTGCAGCAACTGCTTCCTGCTCAGCATCACTAATCATCTTGAGAAGCCTGCTCACATTTTCATGTAAAGGAAGCTCATTGCTGATGGTGTTTCATATTTCAGATCAGTTAGCGTTTGTCTACACCCTAATCTCTTCTGCTTGCTGTGCTTGTCCACACACTGCTTAGTATAGCTAAACCCATCACCATCACTGACTTTGCTTCTCCTGGTTTAATGCTACTGTTGTGGTTTAATCCCAGCCAGCAACCATGTACCACACAGCTGCTTGATCACTGCCTGCCTCCACCCTGTGGTGGGGAGGAGAATTGGAAAAAAAAGTAAAACTTGTAGGTTGAGATAAGAATAGTTTAATAAGTGAAACAAAATAAAATCTAATAAAAATTAATAGTAATAATAATTATAATAATGACGATAATAATTGCTCGCCACCCACTGACAGATGCCTAGCCCTTATCTGAGCAGCAATCAGTGTCTCCTGGCCAACTCACCTCAGTTTATATACTGGGAATGGCGTTCTTTGGTATTGAATACCCCTTTGGCCAGTTCAGATCAACGGGCCTGGCCGTGCTCCCTCCCAGCTTCTTGTGCACCTGTTCATTGGCAGAGCAGGGGAAACTGAAAAGTCCTTGACTTAGGGTAAGCACAACATAGCAACAACTAAAACAACAGTGTGTTACCAACGTTAGTCTCATACTACATTCAAAATGCAGCACTATACCAGCTACCAAGAAGAAAATTAACTATCCCAGCCAAAACCAGGGCAGCTACCTTAGAGAAATCTTCCGCAGTTTTATTTAATGATATTCTTAGCTGTCTGTTTACTTTTTGTCAGCTCCTTTTCTGTCAATAGCGTTTGGCCATGACAGATTGACTCTGCAAGGGTAGTAGCAGTCACCAGGCACCTGTATTTTGAGCAGTGGGATTTTCTTGTACAGAGATGGCCTGTAATTCTTATCTCTTTATTTCCAATAATGTCACTAGGGTACATTTCCAAGCATCCTTTTACAAACTTCTTTCCAGCTAGTATTTTCATAGAAGCCCCTCTTGCATAGACCGTATGCTGTTCAGGGGCAATAACAAGGATGCAATGACATTTTCAGATGTCTTATGTCTTAAACCACCACCAAAAACATAACAAGTATTTCAAGAAGCATAGTTCCTTAATTCTATGTTTGTAGCATTTCCAATCCTCATCCTATACAAATCCTAGATTTGAAGGGATGTAGATTTGCTTCAGACCCTAACCATGAGAAGTCTTTCAGGGTAACAACTTGTGGGTTTGAAGTGCTTGCGGTCTTATGCTTAGCTTGTTTGGGACACAGGGACAGAAAGAGTGACTTGCAAAGAAAGAGATCAATAAAGAGAAAAGAGCCAAAGAGAAGCATAAAATTCCTGGTTTATGTTGACATTTTGAATGAAACCTTCTCTAGTTGTTTGTTTTTTCTATTTTTGCATTCCACTGAAACTCAAAAGAATGCAGTTTGCAAGCAAAATAATTTAAATGTGAGTGCTTAATGATCTTGAGAAGGAAACTTCAGACTGTGTAACCCTCTAACACCAACACACCTCTTAATATCAATAGTCAGTGCCTGAGGATTTAAGGAAGTATTTAAGCTAGCCTTGAGTATTGAGCATTTAAATCTGAGTGATTTGGAGTCTACAATGCTTTTGCTGGAGAATTCTCCTCTTTCATTTAAAAGAACAAATTTCAAAATTTATTTATGGACTGTCCATGCAATGAGTTGTAGCATGCATAATTATTTGCTCAATAGAAATATTAGTATAGGAATAAAATTGTGGTACAGATTTTACTTCTTTAACTCAAATGGATAAATAAGTTACACACTTGAACTTTATTCTCATGGCTTTGGGATCTTTTGTTTATTTAAGGTGTTCAATTTTGCATCAACAGAATTACAATTCAACTAGTTTGCTTACTTGCAGTTAATGTATGAGAAAGGGCTGTCAAATGTTCACCAGAATGATCAACAAAAAAAAATTGATTTTTTTCCGAGTAGATTTTTCTGAATTTCCTTATTTTATCTCTGTTGTTTCCCTTTTTTCCACCACATGCTATCCAAACTATCTCAGTTCACATGTTCTAGTTGGTGCTATTTTGATATGTGTTTGCTTTAGATGTACAGCGTAGATACTTTGGTTATGCAGCTTGGCTCCCTACTGATGGAGAGAGACAGGTTCTTCAGAAAAAAACTTTGCTGCTTTGATATGCTCCCTGGAGAAGCCTGTCTCTTTCCATTTTCTACAGAGGGAGCCTCTGGAAATGAGCCTGCTAACTTTGACGCTTAAAAATACTCTGCAAAATGTTCCCTGCCACTGCTCCAGTGCCCTAGCTAGCTCATCTTTTTGATTATTTTGATTTATTTTTCCATTCATGGTCCAGAGTGTCTGTCACCAGATAACATTTCCCTTGTTATCTGCCTCCCATCTTGCTTTTTAATTGCTACTGCAATTAAGTCCCCTGTGCTCCCTCAATCCTTTCATCCCATCTCCTCATATTAAGAATTTTCTTTTTCCTCCCTCTCACAGTTCTTCTGCCAGAATCCTTTTTTTTTGGTCCCAAGAGGTATTTTCCCAAAAATTGCTGTTTGCTATTCAGTTCGTTCTTCCAATTTTTTAGTGTATCTAGGAACTGATGGTCTCACCTCTCTTTTAAACATCTTTTTGATCCTCTTCAGTCCCTCTTCTACTCCTTGTCAAGGCTGCCCGTGCTGGACATCACACAGACACATATATTGCTTGGAAATGTTTGAAGCCAGTTACACGTATTTGCACCAGCTCTATGTGTTTAATTGGTTTGTTTGTCAGATATCCTCAAACCAACATCCATCACCAAAAATAGATAAGAAAGGAGGTTTTTCCCTCAGGTCCAACCATCTGCATCTGTTGACTTTGGTTTGGTTTGTTTCTTCTGTTGTCCTCTATAATATGGACTCATTGCACTTACTTCTGATGCTATTTCAACATTTCAAATAGCAAATCCCTGGTGTTTTTGGAGGGCAGAAATGCATCCTTGGTCTCTCCCAATATGCAGTTGAGACACACAGTAGTTTTCTGGCCTCTTGTACTGCAGCCTTATGGTTGTTGCAGGATGCTAAGGAGTGGTGAATGATCTGTGGTGGGTGGGGGACAGTGCATCCATCATGATCCACACATGCATCATGTGGATTTTCATAACCAAATTCCATGGGAGGGAGACATTACTAATCCAGGCACACTAGGACTTTTAAAATGAATGTCTGTTATTTTAGTGTATTGCTATCCAGTCTTAGCACACATTCGCATAGGCTATTGAGTGGGGTTTGATGCAAATGTGGATTTTTGGAAATGAGGAAGAAATAATAACTTTAACATGCATTTCTGAATATGCACAAAGAATGATGTAGATACAGCATCATAAAGCCTCCACAGCTTCTGCACAGTCAGGTTAATACCTATCATGGAAATGCCATGTGATAGTGTTAGCAATTTGCAAACTTAGTGATGGCTGTGATGCACAAGGAAGCACAGAGGTAGAAATGGCAGCTGAGAAGAAGCACTTGGCTGCAGCTGATTTTAAGGGAATCTATCTCTTGGTACAGAAGATGCTCTGTATCTGTATAGTATCATTAGGTGATGACCATTTTAAAGGGGCTTATTTCATCTCACTTCAAAGGAGGAACTGGTAGGCACCCTGCAAGTACTCATCTTCTTCCATTGGCTATGAACACCAGGCAAAATACAGCCCTCCATGCAGCCAGTGGCTATGGCGAGAGAGGTGAACTGTACCCTAGTGGCAAGTACCTGCCCAGTTCAAGCAACCAGGACTTTATCTGCTTCAGTGTCCTCCTCACTTGGAGGTTGATGCCCATTTCCTTTATTACTGAAGTGTCAGTCTCCACCTAGATATCTTTTGCACAGGGATCTATTATTTAAGTATGTTTGTTTTGTCAATTGTTTTAATGGCTCCTATTTGACCTGGTCATACACTAGACCCACAAGTCAGTATTAGAAGAAGCAGCAGGGTCTAAAAGCTTATTTAAATTCTGTGGTGAGAAGGGACAGCCCTATTTTTTTCCTTAGAGTTATCAACATCTCTACAATCAAGAGCATCAATGAAATTTTGCATTTCTTCCTCCAGAGAGAATTATTTTCAAAGTTAAGTTGTGTCTCCTCATAAGATTTTTATCACAGACGTGGACTCATTGACAGAAACTTGGGGTGCTAGGAGTTAAGAACACATGCACCTGAGGTGTCCCTAAAAGTCCTATTGCAGTATGACATTGTTTGGAAGTGGAATTGTTTCTGGTGGCAAATCCTTCTTCTAGCAACATGGAGTTTGAGAAACCAACTAAAGAATCTAGTAATACTTCGGTGGTTTTTGTTGATTTGGTTTGATTTTTTGGGTGGGCTTTTTTTTTTCCTTTTGTTTTATATAGACCTATGCTGGAAATTTCTTATGAAATTACCAGTTCCAGCAGCTTCTGACATAGTGGAAGTGGCAAGACGACCTGCTTTGTCTCTTGATGTTGTGTAAGTTCTTCCACTTTTCTAAGTTATCCACAAATATTTCATCAGTATGTATCAGTTTAAATGGTTAAATAGATAGGAGATGACAATGATTTTGAGGGAAGCATTCCCTTGTCTGTACCAATTTCTAAAAGATTTTTATCATTTTCCATTTTGCCTTTTTTTGAAGATTTAACATGACCTTAAAACTTACAGTTGTGATCCCTCAGCCCCAGTTCATCATATTACACTCTTGTTTCAAGATTCCAAACAAGCAAGAGGGATTTTGGGTGGAGTGGAAGGAGAGATTTGGGAGCATAGCTTCTGATCTGCTGCTAAAGGCTTTATGTTTTGTTCCTGGGCATGCCAAACTTGCAAGTTTCATGACAGTTGTCCACATTTTGAGTTAAACTGTAAACAGATTGTTAGTAGTTGCAGACATGACAGACAGCCTGAAAGCCAGATGGTCTCTGTCAAATCCAGATGTCACTCATTTTAGTAGTGAGAGTGAAATGCAGGAGAGCATTCACATCTCTTTGGGGGGACAAGACTGCATCCTCCCTTTTAATTTTCCTTTCCATGCCCCCTGCTTCCTCTGTGAATCTTCCTTCTGCTGCTTCTATTGCTCTTGCTTTCATCAAAGCTGCAGCCAGTTCTGCTACTGCTGCTATGACAGAGCAGTGGGATGAAGAACAACAGCAGTGGCCACCACTGCAAACCTCTCCTATCCTGAGGCTATTTGTATAAATGCTGTCTGTGCAGAAATCAGACCCTTTTTCTGTCCAACACAAATTAAATTCTAAAAATTTCTTCTCCACCTTCAAAAAATCCCAAATGACAAACAAACAAACCCTAAAAAAACCCCAAAGTGTGGATTCCTACTGGGCAGAAAACTTGGAAAAGCACCAGTTGGCATGAACTAAAATTGTGCCAGGGACTGTATTGATGATTTATTGCTCTGGCACTCTTCAGTTTACTTCTACAGATGAAGCTAGTGCAGCTCATCTATTCCAGCTCTGCAGCAGAACCCTGACATGTAATAGACTAGTCACTGGCCTAGATGTCTCAAGGGGTTAAATCAGGTTATGAGTGCCCCTTTCTGTGAGGAAAGTCCCTAAATTCAGGCTATTTCAGGCATGGATGCTTACCTCTGTCTCAAAATAGCTTCAGAAGTCTGGGATCTATATTCCAGCTCCTTGTCCAAACCCCTCTCTGATCAGCAAACCTAAGGGTAGACGAAATTCTCCTCATGACTCAGCTAGCTGACTCATTGACCTGGAGTTGTGTTATTTGCAGAATCTCTGTGCTTCAGGCATATTAGAAAAAAATGTGGCCAAACAGTTCCACCAGACTGCAGAACAAGATTCCAGTATCTTGTCTGCTTTGATTTTGCAGTGCTCTCAACAACATCCTACATAAACTTGGAGGGTTTTATTCTACAAGGCACAGCAAAATACGAACTAGAAGCTGAGGAGGAAACTGGCAGTGAAAATATGTCATTGTGTTTCAAAGGGCTCTTCTCACTTTCCAGGCAAATTGAAAAAACATAAATCTGTTTGCTTCAGTTGAAAGAATACACCAAAGTGCATAGTGCACATGTATAACCTGCACATATATTAACTCATGCCAGCTTCCTCCTATATAAGGATTTTGGAAAGCTCCTGTGATGCATCAGGTTTCCAGCCATGTGCACATAGCCTGTGCACCAAAGTTGTTCTGTGGGGTGACTCGAGACAGGTAAAGAGAAAGGCTTCTGGAGTCACAACCAAGTCACATAACTGTCACTGCTTTAAGGCTCTGGTTACATATATAGGTTACATCTTTAATATTGAGCATCCTAGTGTTGGGCATCCAGGCTTAGAAGTTGTTAGGCTAAATTCACAGGTGGTTTTGTTAATCTATTAGCCTATTATATTTCATTTTGAAAAGGAAAATCTCTCAATATAACTAATTACCTATGCAAACTCCTTTCCCACCACATCGCCATGCCCGCATGAACATAGTAGAAAATGAAAATTTGATCTTACACCTGTACATCTATGCAATCTACAGTATCCTAAGGTTAAAAATAGGCTGACCTGGATGCTCATTGGCTTGTGCCAGGTAACATGTCCTTTAGGTTAGAAACTCAGTGTCGTACAGGCTTCAAGACTATGTGTTGTGCTTGTGATTAATACACATAAAAACATGATAGAAATAGGGCAACTCTGTAATATTTTGAATACTGTGTATTTATGTAGTTATTGAGCCATGTCATAGGGTGCATCCACAGAGTCAGTTGCAGATATGCACATATAATGAGGTCATCCAGACTTTCTGAGACTACCAGTTCTAAGGCACAATTAATTTTATTCTAACAGATGTTTCAAGTACAAGACTGCCTAGATCTGCAGTGAATATAAAAGGAGCCTGAAGTTACTGCTCAGAGGCAGACATGCATTTTAAACATTTAAGTTATTTGAGATGAATTCTGCCCTGTGAGACTATCCTGGGTTAAATATTGAGGTATTTTACCCAAATTACTATTATTAGTCTAAACTGACACACTTCCAGAAAAGCAGGCAGCAAAGCCTGCTTTGCTTCTACATAGCGTGGCTCTGGTTCTTGCTGAGTCCAGCAAATAGATTTTGGACTGCAGGACTAAAAAAACCTAGGAACGGAGGAGACATAAGAATCTTAGACCTGTCTCAGAAATGCTGATGGATTACAGTCAGGGACTGATGGCTGTAGTTCACAGTGAGTATTTGAAGAAGTGAGATCTGCATAGGTGACTACTTTGATAGACATGCATGTGCTGTTTTACAATGGTTTTCTCTACGTGCCTCTATAGGTATTACTACCAATAAGCCATCGCTCTTCAGAAGGCCATCTGCTTTAAGGCCAACTGCTTTTAATTTTTAATGCCTTTAGCATGGATTTCTGCAGGAGAATTGCTGATAGAGGCCATGAGATAAGCACAGTGTGTCGGAGCTGGGGCCTGCCCAGAGATGGGAGAACCACATATCTTCCTGGTAAAGTAAAAGAATAAGGCCTGAGGCTTGAGGCATTGCAGTCAGAGAGGAGCATATGTAGTAAGGATATTGTTAACATAGCTGCAGCTCACACAGAAATGGGCAAGGGACCTTCTGGCTCACTGAGCCTTACCACCTGAGCTGCCAAACCTACTGTCATGGCCATACTGGTATTGATACCTGGGTTACTACCCTGAGGCTCACTCAGATGTATCTCCAAGTTCAGTAAGAAGTGCTGGCTGAAATGCAGTTCATGAATAGTTCTTGCATTTTCATGAACATCAGCAGCTGCATGTCTAGCCTGTCTCACTCTTCTGAAAGTTGCCAGTTTACAAACACAAAAGAAGCAATTGCAGCCTTTTAGAAACTTCCTCTAATGTCTTTTATTTTTGCTGGTGATGACACTTCTGCAACAGGCAGAGCACATCTGAGCACTTCTCCCTGTTACTTTACATGATTTTTTTACATGAATTTTAGATTTTATTCATTCCCTTGGATGATTTTGTAGCACATGCATCCCAGAAAGTTCTACAGCTCTACAAAATGCTATTCATAATGAAAGGAAAGATCTTGTGAACAGTTTGTCACGAGCACACAATATGTAGGAGACCTACTAGGTGAATTTAGTAACTGCTTCTGGAGGGTGATCTGTGCTCTTAAACAGTTGCATGTTGGTGCTATTGATCTACACCTCTCCACATGCTTTTAGCTGCACTTTGTCATGGAGACATTTAAGCTTGAGATCACTTAAGCCAACTTTTTCAACTCAAGTACCTAAACTAGGCATTCTCTTCCCACTTGCTGCAAATGCCAGCAGTCCTTTCTATTCCAACAACTGAAGAGCAAGGTTTAAAGCTAACAGCTCTCTCTGTAGCTGACTTCACATGTGCTGAAGCGAGCACGTTCCCCTGCCTGTCCAGATGGCTATCATGTTAATGGCTTATTGCCTGCCTGTGGGCAGTTTTTGTGGATGCAGTGTTTGACCTGGTGAGTGTGTTCAAAGTTGTGGGTCCGTTCAAAGTTGTGGGTCCCTACGTGCTCCTAATAGTGAACTTCAGCAAGGCTCAAATGCAACCTGCATGGTTGTCTTTCTGTCTGAATAACCTGCAAGCCTGGTTTCTGAATGTGGCCTTGAGGGGCCTGTAAGAGGCAGGACAGGCAGCCTAGGGTGGGACAAATTCCCATGCTGTGTACACTGCAACCCAAAGTGGTTGCATTGTTCTGACCTGTTTGTACTACCTCTGTCCAAACCAAAGCTTCTTCCAAAGTGTCGCTCATCTCCTCTCTCACCAACATATATTATTCTTCTCCCACAACTGCAGCCACAGGCAGCAGCTTCCAAGGGCCCTGGTATTGCAGCAAGTGACGACCAGACTGTAACCATTTGCTCTTTGTGCAAGGGTTTGGTTTGCATGTACTTTTTCTGCGATGACCTTTTTTATTTTTGAAGTCCGGACAAAAGCCTGCACCAAGACCAGGGAGCTGGGCAATGGCCATTTTGTGCCGAGCCACCAACCCTGTGCTGAGGGTTGTGCTCCCCCAGGCGCTTACGCCGTGGCACCGATTTGTCTTCCTCGGGCACCGCTGGTGCCTCCCTGGGTACCGGGGTGCCCCAGCCCTCTGTCTGACACCACAGACGGCGGCGGAGAGCGGCTGCTCTGCCCAGAGTCCTCAAGGAAACGCCACCCACCGCCAAGGTAAGATGGAGTCAGACAGCCTTCGCACCCTCCCACAGGTGCCGGAGCACGGACCCGCTCAGCACCAGCTGCCCGTCCCCGGCCGCCGCCGCCGCCCGCCCCT
>WEIV01002562.1:7569-31888 GCA_013390005.1 Calyptomena viridis
TCCCTGACTTTGACCTGTTGATCTTGGAATACTAAATAATGTATAAAAATAGCCTTTTTTAAGTGTGGACAGATTAAGCATATTTAAAAAATGGAGTAATATGAGTCTGATTTTATCAATATGTATAATACGTCTGAATGTGAGGATCAATTTCTAGCCCAGCTGTTGTTTTGTTTGGGCTTTGTCTAAAGCTGTTAAGTCTTGGAATGACTGCAGTAAGGCCCTGGCTCCATCACAGGACAACAGCAAGTTGTGCAACTAGTCCCATATATGAGTTTGCTTGGAAAGGAAACTTGGGCATGTGAACCACAGCATCCACTGACCAGGTGCCTTTTCCTACTGTGAAATCCAGACATGACCTATGAGACTGTTGTCAAGTCATTTGCGGCCACAATTTTTAGTGACCTTAATTTTTTACAGGCACATAAGGAGCTACGTGCAAGGTAAAACATGACTTTGTACTCACAGCAGTTCTGCTAATCCACAGACTTCTTAATTTGCTGTTCTAGATTTGGTTGTCAATTTTGAAATTGCTTTAAAGTCTAAGCTACTTAATTCCCCATGAGACACTGAATTTGAAGGAGGAATCATAAAGTTTTCTACTTCCAACAAATTACGTTCAGGCATCTCACACTCACTTTAGATTTATATGCCTCGTTAAAAAATCAAGTTGTAGATGATTAGTCCACTTACTGTGAACATTAGTAGAACTTACTTAGCAACAGAGCTTGACTGTTGATCCCATCAACTAGACAAGTTGGGAGATGGAATCTCTACCAATGTCTGAAACAAACACAAGAACAAAATTGGGTGCCTTTAAACTATGAGCACGGGGAATCAGCAGCCTACTGAGAGCTCTAACTGTGTAATGAAGAATGTTCTGCTTGCTGTGTATTACATATTGAACATTTTTGTAACTTTTAACCACTGGACTGAAATTTTTATTAATTCTGTTTGTATTAATTTCAGTTTTGAAAATGGTTGCCCTAGAGTGTGTCTGCAACCATTCTGTCGCTTAGAAAACTGTTGTCTCTCGGGGGAAAAAAAGAAAACCTAAATGAAGAAAGATAATTTTACCTCATACTTTGAAACAAATAAGAAACAACTATTACAAAAAATGAAACAAAAAAAAAGAAATGAGAAAAGGATTATGATTATTTGGATCTTATTTGAAATTTTTTTCAGCTTTTTTCCCAAAGTGTTTCAAGCCATGTGCTTGGGCTACAATCTTTGATTTAAAAAAGGGGATGAATAAGCTGTTTTGCTGTACACGAAGGCTGAACTTGCCTTGCAGCTAGTCAAAACCTAAGTTTTCAGAACTTTTCACAGCAAAGGTTTGCTAATGATTCAAACAGAAAATTGTCTCTTGCTTGTCTCTTTCTGAAATAATGATCGAGCTAGCTCCTTTTAGATTTTTTTTCTTAATAAAAAAAAAAGAAAACAAATAAAAAGTTATGTGCAGTTCACTGACTATTGTGGAATGAGGAACTATTGAAGGACTGAGGAATAGAACTTCATCACATCTGCCAGAGAATCTGGAAGTTCAGATGTGTACAGATTTTGTCTGGAACGCAGTGCTTGCCCACATGAACAAAAATGGATGTATGTTTAGGGGCTCATTACCTTAGAGAAGCTGGAATTAGGATGAAGGAGAAGAAAAAGTGAGGATAGCACATGCATTTCATTTCTATCGTTACAGATATTTGTGAAAAACATGCTATTCTTTTCAACACATTGCCTGGTATTGCATAATGTAATACTAGGGAAGAATCTTTGTTAATATGAAGTAAACCGCTAAGCATTTTTTGTTTGACTGATAAAATGTTCTTTCTTGCATTGAACATTGCATTTTCTTCTTGCAAATTCTCTAAACCCTCTGATTATTGCAGAAACATTCGTTTTAGGTCTCTTTTGTCTGAGGTTTCATCGTGTTAGGTGCTATGCAAGCTCTGTCGTGGTCCAAGGAGCTGACAGTTTAAAACCAAATACAACAAGAGACAAAAAGAATGGGTGTCTTTGCTCAAAATTGGTGATGCCATGCTCATGCCTAGTAAAATGTGTACATCTCATTGTTTTACGTTTTTATGAATAGTTATTGCAGGATTATCTAGAAATCTGTCACCAGGTTGATAGATTTTTCTTGTCTTTGCTCTAACCTCTGGAATGTGACTCTCTTTAGAATAATGGAGTAAAGTATTCAGCAGATTTTGGACGTGATTGAATTATCTTTTTCCTGTAAGGATCTTAAAACACTGAATATTGGTGTACAGCTAAAAATTTCAATCTGCTTTGTCAAGTGCCAAGTGCACTGTGGCCTTTCACAGTGTCATTGTTAAGCAAAATAGTAATAAATAGCTTGTCAGGCAGTTCTATCTGTAGCTAAAATCCCTTGGTATTTGACACTTTTTTAGAAAGGTTCTGAACCAGAATGGACTCTCATTCTGAAATACAGCCCAGAAACCAGTGCTAATTATTTAAATACTGTTAGCTTCACTGCACTGTTGAATGCACAGTTAATCCTTATAATATCTGAGTTGTTGTCAAATTATATAGTTGGTGGTAGATTTTACTTTGAGTAGGCTGCAGGTAATTTTCTTTTATTTTCAGACAAAAAAATGTTCACGTTTGTCTGAAGTCACCAAAATGTTGCTGTTGAAGAGGTTGCCCGATATTTTATCTGTCAAAAGTTCCCTTGCAAATTGCAAACTACAGTGCTGACTTAGCTTCAGTGATTCTTAGCCTCCACAGATTTGTTTGCTTTTTTGATCCTTGACTGTGTAGAAGGATTCTGGAGGATGCTTTAGGGCCACCCAAGGGTCATTCATAGCCCACCAGTGGCTTAGCATCTGATAAATTCTCTATCCATCTTATGGAAAGGTTTGCGAAGATCTGCTGAGATTAATTCACTTAGGTTATATAAATCTCATTGTATTTGCTGACTCTAGTTGTCTCTCAGAAGATTGAGGCTTTTTTGTGTGTGTTGGTGTCAGGTGCTGTGAGCTATGAACATACAGCAATTTTGTAGTTAAGGCAAAGGCAGAAAAGCCTGTTCAGTAAAAATCAGACACTGTAAGTTGTTTGTTTAGCTTGTGGCTAGAAGTTCAGGCTGGATGGTAAGTGTTCAGTTCAGTGCCTGGGTCAGTTCTTTTTGACAGATAACAGATTTAGAGTGTTTGTAATTGTAGGGCATGGTATAATAACTTTTTTTTTTAATTGATTGAGGAAAGGAAGCCATAAATAAACTGCAAATCTCTGATACAGATATATGGGATTTTTGATAGATATATCTTGTGAGTCTGACTGTAATAAATTTGCAAGGCCTGCACTGCAAATTTAAACTTGTTTCTCAGAATAAAAGCAGTTCTCTCTACCAGTAGAGACAACATTTTCTTATCTAACCAATGTTCTGTGTTAGAAAAATGCAACCATTTAGTATTGTATGAACCCAAATGTGCTCCTGTGGTACATAACACTAAATCCGAGTGCTAATACTGAATTCAGTGATTGATACCCAAAGTGCACAAAATCAGTTTTGCCACAATGTTGTATCCTGGACTACAGTGGCAGAACAGAGGCATTTCTGCATATGGCTGTTGTTCTGTCTCCCTTGTAAATAGATTTTTTCCAACAGGGTTCAAGATTTTGGTGTGGTAACATATAGGCACTAGATATTTTTGAAAACCCTTTCAGGCATCTTTTTATCTCTTTGGGCCTCTAACACCTTTGAAAATCTTCACATCTTCAGAAGGCTTTTTTCCAGGATAATATTTGCTATAAAATGTCTATTAAGCTGAAAATTCAAAATAATAAACATATTGATAACATGTTATAAGCCCTGGCTCAGAGAGAGATTTAAACACATCATCTATTCGTGTACCACACCATTGCTGTTGGAGGAGTGCTAGCTAATATGGTGGTAATGTAATGTCACCGAAGAGAAATTAACCATTGTAGCAAAGGAACAACTGACCTCAAACCATCTTTTCATTTGGTGTATTTTACTTGGTATAAGAAAATCTATCTCTTCTAGCTGTTTGGCTTATTGTTAATTTTTGAGATTGTGCCTGGATGTTCTCTTTTCTTTGATGCTTGACTGTGACGACTGAGTAGGAGATCAGACAGTATATGTTTTTTAAGTCCTAAACCATGCTCTGTGATGGCTGTGTCCAGATTATTTACCTGTATTTTATCAATCTACATGCCTCTACTGGAATTGAATTTGTATTTCTCTTTTTGTTTGGATTGTCCTGGATTTGTGACTTTGTTAGCAGGATTGTGTATCCTAACACCCTGGCAAACCTCTGTCACCACAGTGTGTGAGGTTTTGCTAGGTTTACTTTTAGTGCTGCCTAAGAGAATGAGTGATGGATGACTGCAAACGTGACAGGCTGTGCAACCAACTCTATCTGTAACATGGAAGGCATTTTCTATCAGTAGATATCTTGTATTTGTGAATCATTGAAAATCCAAAGGAATCCCAGGGTTTGGATCTGCTTCTGGGTTTGTCTGAGGTGCCCTTCAGGACAGGTGTGAATTTTGAACCATTATCTTGAGACCATAAGGGTCAACCCCATTTTCCAATGCATAAGAGGTGGATATCCTTCAATATTGCTGTGGTTGGTGTTTACGGGGGCTGTTCATAAGATGCCTTGACAACTGAATGGAATCCAGACAATTTAGCACAGATTCAAGAATTTGTTGCCACTTTCTTAATGAGTTCCATCTTGTCATGGTGTCCATCACCAGACTTTTCCAGCTGCTGGAACCCTGGCCTGCATGTGAGAGCTGTCTGCTGCTCTCCTCTGGCCTAGATGTAAATTTTTATGCATATGAATTTGTCAGTCATTTGGGGATGGATAAGTAAAAGTTGTATAATAAACACTGATATTGTTAGTATTAATGAGAAGAGCTGTGTGGTTCTGATGTCTCTTATCTCTTTTTGTTTCAGTTCATTGCTTTTGCCTCTTTATTCTTCATCTTAGTTTCAATCACAACCTTCTGTCTGGAAACACACGAGGCTTTCAATACTATTATTAACAAAACTGAGCAGGTCGTCAATGGGACAGAAACTGTGCTACTGTATGAGATTGAGACAGATCCTGCCCTAACATACGTGGAAGGAGTCTGTGTGGTATGGTTTACATTTGAATTTTTAGTACGTGTTGTTTTTTCCCCCAACAAACTTGAATTCATCAAAAACCTCTTGAATATCATTGACTTTGTGGCCATCCTGCCCTTCTACCTAGAAGTCGGCCTGAGCGGGCTCTCCTCCAAAGCTGCTAAGGACGTGCTTGGTTTCCTCAGGGTGGTAAGGTTCGTCAGGATCCTGCGGATCTTCAAGCTTACCAGGCACTTCGTGGGCCTCAGGGTGCTGGGCCACACTCTGCGAGCCAGCACCAATGAATTTCTGCTGCTGATAATATTCCTAGCACTCGGTGTTTTGATATTTGCCACTATGATCTACTACGCAGAGCGGGTGGGAGCCCAGCCTAATGACCCGTCAGCGAGTGAACATACACAGTTCAAAAATATCCCTATTGGCTTCTGGTGGGCTGTAGTCACCATGACGACCCTGGGATATGGGGATATGTATCCACGGACTTGGTCAGGCATGCTGGTGGGAGCCCTGTGTGCGTTGGCGGGGGTGCTCACCATAGCCATGCCTGTGCCTGTGATAGTTAACAATTTTGGGATGTACTACTCCCTGGCCATGGCAAAGCAGAAACTACCAAGGAAGCGGAAGAAGCACATCCCTCCTGCTCCTCAAGCCAGTTCACCCACCTTCTGCAAGACAGACTTGAACATGGCCTGCAATAGCACACAGGGTGACATCTGCCTGGGCAAGGACAACCAGCTGATGGAACACAACAGATCATCAGGTAGGACCCCACTGGAAATGCATGTCCTCTGAAAACACTTTATAGACCAGTATGTTTGGTAGGAGTCAGAAAGCAGCCAGCCTTTCTGCCAGGAGAAGACGTAGCTCCCACCCTTCTCCCCTCCAACGTTTGCGTGTGTCAGTCTCATAGAGGACAAAATAGGTATAGTGATGTTCCCAAACCTCTATGTAGCTGGTCTATACAGTTTTGCTTGCTCTGTTGAGAATGCTTTCCTGCTGATGATATCAACCTTTTCTTTTGCCTGTTGTTTGTTGCGTCGTATGGATGTTTCCTGTTTTCCTGCATGACCGTGACTATTTGAGCAGCCACCGTGTCCCACCCTGTTGGACTCCATGGTGTTTTGCCTCAGTGTCTGTCTCTTGTGTCAGCTTTGCCTGTGCCACATCGTGGCCTGTTAAGCAAGATCCTACAAAGAAGCAGTCATTTAAAAGGAGCAGGTGCTTTACATCCAAAGCCCAGCACTCAAAGGAAATAGGAAGAAATTCTCTTTCTAGTTTTCTTTCCATTTGGCATTCTGCTTCCCTGGCTAAAAGAATCTCCTTCATCTGCTAACATTGCATGATATTGACTATTAATTAAATTATAATAGCATAGCTCGTGTAAAGCTTATTTAGAAAAAAAGAAAGTGACAGCCCTTAGCAACATCATTGCTATTACTGTTGATTTTTGTGATTTCTATTACCTTATTTGTTAGAGTTCCAAATGATGAATAAGGAGTATTTTGTGCTTATCTCAGTGAAAATCCATATCAAATGTCAGCCTCAGCCCCTCCAAGCCACTGCTCCATATTCCATATCTGTTGCAGTTAAAGAATAAATTTTAACTCTCAGTATAATTAAACATATTTTTTAGCAGCAAGGATATTTTTGGTTGTTTCATAAGCATATTTATTCTTAAGCCAAGCACAGTCTGTTTATAAAGCTCACATGCCAGTCGTTTCCTGTTGGAAAATTGCCAAAGAATAATAAGAGCAAAACTACCCATGACTGGTGTCATTCAGTAATTGAAATGTATTCTTTAAAAAGAAGAGTCTGGAATATCAGTCTCTAAACAATATCTTTCTTTGGTCTGTTGCTCTGTTACTGAATAGCATTTATGTTCAAAGAACCTTGGTTTCATTCCCCGACTTACTGTTCACAAAGATAACACAGCTTTTTGAATATCCTAAATATATTTAAGAGGACAAAAACCCATAAAAGGACACACACTGAGAGTGAAATATAGTTAGTTTTACCGTGCTTTGACTGGTACTCACTTTGAAATAACATCTTTAAAGTGTTAATGATGACAGCTTTTTCATGCCATCAGGTCCTAATAAAGGTATTCTGAATGGAGAAGGCTCAGTGTGATCAGAAAAAAGAGACACTTTTTTTGTGTGTGTGTCTGCAGTTTTATTTACAAGGGGTTATAGTCCTTGAAGTCAGAGAGAAACCAGATATGCAAAGAGGAGCCATTTTAAAGTGTTAACTTTCTCTTCAGCAGTGCCACCACTCAAATCATGCACTGTAGCTTTATTTCTGGTAGAGAATGCTATTAGAGTCACTAGGAATTCTATGCAAAACTTCAAGACTGAATTCTACCCTTTGCATTTCCAGTTCAGAAAAAAACACTCTCAGCTTTAAATGCAAAGGTAAACCTGAAACTGTGTTTTTACTGAATTTGAAATAGTAGTAATTTTAAAAGAGAGTCCTCTGGGAGTGACAAATCCGGAGAGGTACAAGTTTCACTGTTTGACAAAATAAAGTACAGAGACCAAAGCCATCCATTTAATGTTGGGTACTTATTATGACAAGCAGTGCAAGTGTTATAAAGAAATGGAAGCTAAGTGTGTTATTAAACAGCTTATAGTGCCAAATGTTGAAAATTTAGCCCTCCTCAGTGAGGGGTTGTCTTCAAAAAATGCTAAACAACATATTCTAAGCAAACATTACTAACATGGCCTCTTGTTTAGCAAAAAGGATAGCCAAAATAGTAAATATGTGTTTGAAATATCCAAGGCTGACTGTACTCTGAAAAGTTACAGTCCATAGCAGGCACCTAACTGAGCCTTGATTTGACTATTTCTTACTTCATTTTAGTTTAATATAACTTTATTTGAGTTTTAGAAGAAGAACAGGAAAGTTGAAAGATCATTTGTTCTTGAATAAAACATAAACCTTTTGCCATTTTGTACTGATTAATGATGAATTGCAGTCTTGTTTTCTTCTAATGATTTACTTTATAACTATTTTTTGAGTGATGGGAATATCTGGCATTCAGCATAAGCTCTTTGTGATGTCTCATTTCCTCATTCATTATTGTCTGTAAATGGGCATGGTGCTTTAACCAGTGTTATCAGGTGAAGACAGTGCAGGAAGTGAGCAGCCACTCTCACCTGGTGAAAGGCTCCCTCCCATCAGACGTTCTAGTACAAGAGACAAAAACAGAAGAGGGGGAACATGTTTCCTACTGACAACAGGTGATTACACGTGTGCTACTGATGGAGGGATCAGGAAAGGTATGGACTTCTTTCATTAGATCATAAAAGGTTACTCAGCAATGTGCTTGTGAAAAACAATCTTAAAGTAAAATGATGTGCACAATGCTCTTAGAGGAAAGACTGTACTCACAATGTATCTTTTTTCTTTACTCCTAGTCATTCTTTTCCTTCTTTCCTGTTAGAAACGCTCATCCCCTTTAGTGTTCAGAAAATGTTCTTGATGTTGGACCCTCATTTCACTTGTATCTTCATTTGTCTGTTATCTCTAATGGAAAATCCTGCAATTCAGACTTTGCTCATTCAGTCACTCATCACTCAATATCATTTGTCATTCTAAAAGACTAATTAATCATGTGATAACTTTGGTCTGCTCTTAATAACTTAGTAAAATTTGCACCTGAATACACTTTAAAGGTTGAATGTCAGAAGTAAAAAACATTTTTGTTCACAACACAGAAAAGCATATTATGAGATGCTATTTAGATTTCTTTTGAACAAAATTTGAGCTTATAATGCCAAAAAGTGTTTCTTCTTTGCAATTCACCACTGCTGTGTTGCCGGTTACTTCCTACCCCAACCAGACTTTAACTACAGTAAAAAATGCTTGACCTTGCAAGGTGATAAAAATACCTATCTAATTATTCAGCCTCTTTAAGTCTGATTGCTCGCTGTTCAGTAGGATGGGTCCCAGTCAGAGTTTGCAAAACTCTTGTTTTTTATTTGTATCTCCCACATGACTGATTTTGTTGCTAGCCCACCAGGCCACAGCTGGCTGCAAATGTAACATCAGGATATAGCCCTAAAATCAGCAATGCCAGTGGTAGTCTTGCCATTTCCTTAGGTAAGAATTGCTTTAGTTTCTTGCAAAATTATGTTCTGAAATTGTATCATTCTAACAGATTTCATGTTCCTGAGTGCTGATGTGTAGTTGTTCACCTCAGAGTTCATCTGAAGTAGCCATGTGTCCCCATACAAACATTTTTCTGGCTTTTTTTTTTAACTTATTTGGTGTATAGCAAACATAGCTGTCCCAACCAGCCATATACTCTAAAGGAATTCTCTTGGATGGTTCTGCAAATGCTCTTTTTATACTTCAAAAGCATGGGCTCAGTAGGTTAAACTTGTGAAGGCAGATATGCAACCAGTGTGCCATGTGTATGGTATTTGTAAAGAGTATGACTGCCACTATGCTCCTTCATTTTACATATTCCTATAGATAATATTTAGATTAAATGGAACTTCATTGCAAACACGTTTTTTGCAGGTTTACTATATTTTCACTGAGCATATATTTCACACTGTCTTCTCCACAACTAGGATTATTTAAAGTATCTCAAAAGGTAAGAGTCCAGTCTTTGCGGAGGTCAAGAACACCTGGATAAGGCAGATTGCCATGACATCATGCAAGATCAGGTTCTTGACTTCACTCAGCAAGTTGTGGCAGTAACCATAACTAGAAAAGATCAGAAATTTTAAAAAAGTTACCCATCAGCGCCTAAAGATATATTTATATAACAATGAAACATATTTTATAATGGAACATTTAATTTATAAATCTAGATTTAAAAGGAAATTATGCCGTAGTTTTTACTAGAAAACTGGGGCTTGAATTCAGAATGGACAGCTTTTTGATGAGAAATGTGCTCTTTGTCTGGCTCTGATGATAACCTTAGTGGAGGCTGAAATGTTTTAGCTGTGGGCTTTGAAGTGTATCATGTAAGCAGAAAACATCAAGTAATATCCATATGGCTTTGAATATTTGAATTTAATTCACACATCAAGTCTACTAGTTTTTAATTCCCTCCCTTCCCTCCCCTCCTCTTTTTGTGTGGTTTGTACCTTGGTCGGTTCTTGATTGTGTTCAATGATAATTTATTCTGAGCTTTTTTTCATAAACACCTTACCTCAATCTGTAAGTTGATACTGATTCAGAGCTGATCCACTAAAATACCTGAAAAGTACTGATTTTGGATCATGCATCTGTCTCTGTTCATCTCGTGTATCTGGTTTTCATTTTTAGGAGTTCCTGTTTTCTTTATAATCTTTGCCATTTTCCTCCATCAGTTCTTTCCTTTTATCATTAGAAAAAATCTTTAAAATTATTTTCCTAGTTTCTATGTAAAAAAGCTACCTGATTATTTTGGGGTTTTTTAATAAGCTTTATGTTTACAGGGAGGTTGAATATATACACAAGCATTGTGCTTCCTCTCGATTCCCCTTGCAAACATTATTCCTTCTAATCTGTGTAAATACTGATAGAAAATCAGAAACTGGAGGCATTTTCTGAAATGTATTAGAAGTCTGTGTAGCATCACACTCTAGCCTGCCCTTGCAGTCTGGAGAGAACATTGCACAGTGTTTTAGCAGACATGAGGTTATACATTTGCTTTAAGTAAAGTTTTACAGCATGCAGTTCTCAGTAGGTAAGAAATTGTCATTAGGTAACAATGTAGGATATGATTTTTTCTGGAGATCTGGTCTCTGTTAACTATGTTATCTAGAGATCTGGAATTTGAGCTAGTAACCATTTCAATCAGGAAAGAAGTCTAGTGACATCCCATGTGATGTTCAGCTTAATTGTCATTGGCATTTTATATTTTCTGTGAAAAAAGTCCCAGTATTTTACTG
Organism: Calyptomena viridis; assembly: GCA_013390005.1. NCBI lineage: Eukaryota > Metazoa > Chordata > Aves > Passeriformes > Eurylaimidae > Calyptomena > Calyptomena viridis. The sequence goes on from WEIV01002562.1 coordinate 18,577, forward strand.
TAAGCAGTTTGTACCAGAATATCTTAACCTAACAAATGCTTAGATGCATACGTGTCTTCGAGAGAATAAGTGCCACTGAAATCAGTGAAACTTTTCATGCTTGTAGGGAAGCATGTATCCATGTACTTGAGGAGCAAGGTCTTGTCTGGCTTAATCTTTGTTGTATTTCCTTGCTGATATTTCTCTTCAGATTGATTAAGTGGGGTTATTCAGGTGATGTTAAAAATACTTGAGTATGAAGATAGAGATACAGTAAATAGCAATGCTTTTTCATTGTTTTACAGCATAGCATTTACAAAGTGAAAACAGTCTGTATGTAGCAAAAAATAAATAGCTAGAGCTCACAGTGTATGTGAACAGAAATATCTGCAAGTGCAATGTTCCCTTCAGATTGTGAAGCATTGTGTGGTTACCTCATTTAATGATTAATTATTTACTATTTTCTCATGTGGATTAATATAATTTATTTCAGTTGAGTCAGCTGGAAAAGAAACACAAAGACAGTGTTTTAAATTTGCTATTTGGGAGCATTTGCAAATGTGTCGAACTCTGCTATCTTATTAGACTTTGAAATTAGACACAAAGTCTAAGGGTTAATATTTATGGAGATGGAGCATCTTTCTCAATTATCATTCAGTCCTCTACAAAAGTGATTTACACATACTATATACAATTTATCTGATTTCTGGTTTATTTATTTTAGAGAAAAATTGTCCTTTATTAGAAACTGAGTTTAGCGGAGATTATATAATGCTAACAGTTTTTATAGTCTGTCTTAATGGGGTTTTGATTATGCTTAGCCAGATAACTCACCTCGTAACCCTGTTGGGATCCTTTAACTTGCACTCTGTGAAGCCTGCTCAAGCCTACAGAGCGATACTGAATGCAAGATGAGATGTGGAAGAGCAAGTCAGACCTCCCTCTTTTGTGGTGGTCTGTTTAATTTGGGGGGGAAAGATATCTGCATTAATTTGTAAATAATTTTATTCATTAGTATCTTTTGGTAGTAATGTGTGTGAGCATTGAGTTCTTTTGCAGGCAGATTCTCTCCTGGTCCCCAGTAGCTCCTTGGATTACATTACATTGTGTTGTTTGTCATTGTCTATTTTTTGGCTGAATTCAACTGATGTCTCTGCATTTTCTCATACAAGGCTATGAAAAATCTCGAAGCTTAAACAACATAGCTGGCTTGACAGGCAATGCTCTGCGACTGTCTCCAGTAACATCACCCTACAGCTCACCTTGTCCTCTAAGGCGCTCTCGGTCTCCCATCCCTTCCATCTTGTAAACCAGATGGCATCAATCGGCTACATAGTATTAAATCAAATACTGTTTACCACATATCGGAAATAAATGTAGCATTAACTATAGGGTCCACAAATACTATCTGACTTGTGCATGATACATGATACAACTGTCAGTAGTAAGAAAAGCCGCTTGGGTAGCTGAAGATTTTTGTCTTGGCTTTTAAGGATTACTTAAGGTAGCACTTCTCCTTTTATCTAGTATATTGTCCTATTTTCCTGTGGCAATAAAAGGACAGTTAGTGGATGCTGTTATCCAGTATATTCAATAAATAAACATATTTTCAGGGAGATTTACTTAAAATAAAGAGCTTCCAACTAATTATCAGTCACTCCATTGAACCTCCATTTCTTGTGACTCTAATCCATTCTGAAGATGTCTGCTCTGAAGGGTCTGCTCATTTGCATGGACCATCCTGTCTCCATCACCTGACAAGCAGTGTTGCTGATTGTGGAGACCATAGAGGGCTCTCGATGTGTGTTCTCACATTGTTACCATCCTGCTGAAATGAAAGCACTGATAAACTGGTCTGCATGTGGAATTGTTTTTGTTTGTTTGACCTTTTCCTTTATTTTTTAACTATCTACTTGTTTATGAACAGCTTTATTTTGTGATTAACTTATTTCGGTACTGGATTGCTGTATCAGAGTTCTGAATGTCTCCGGTTGTTTGCACACAGATAACTGCAAAGAGGTTGTCATTACTGGTTACACGCAAGCAGAAGCCAGATCTCTTTCTTAATGGCTTGGGGAAGGCACAAAACATGCAAGAAAGGTAAACGCCATCCAGACTTGCAATTTTAAGCTAGCAAGTGCTGCTTGGTACTGTAGTAATTTCCCTACTCCAGGGTTCTTCAACATTTTCAGAGGCTGAGTACCAAGTAAAATTGAAATGGCTATTGGGGGCTTTTTTGTACCATTGGGAGAGGGTAGTAGTTCTCAAGTCAGGTTTTTGACCAGCCTTATACCTCTGACTCATGAGCTTCAAAAATTTCTTCAGTCAATGTTTTTTGAGGTGCTTTGTCCTATATGTTGTTTGTCTGTCTGTTTTGCAACCTGTCTCCTGTATTCTTCATCTGTCTCCATAAAGCATAGAGATACTGTTAAAATGCCCCTCTCTTTTAAGCTTAACTAAGAGCATTTTTTCTCCTTTTCTCCTTTTTTTCATATGGACTATACATATGTGTATAGATAGAAATATATCTATTTTTTCAAGTGCAAGTTAGTATCATCTAGACTAACTTGTGTGCACTCTGAAGATTTTTCAAGTGGGATTTAGTAGCGGCTTTATGGCACTGATCGGTTGCCTATTGCATCAATCTTCCTCCTAGCAACCAACATTCATTACAATTTTGAAACTGTATCTCCTCTAGTGTCTTTTTCATTCAATATTAAGCACTGTTTATGCAACAGGACAAATGCAATGGCAAATTTGAGGTTCTGGGCTGGTGAGGAAAAAGTACCCTAAACTGTAGAGTTTTAGAACTGCATGGGGAAAACCATAATGACTGAAACCTTAGGAGGTCATTGAAAGTGTTGAATAATACCTTATTGTCATGTTTTATTTTTTGGTAGGAAAAGAAATATAATTTATTGTTGACCATGTAACGTGTTCTTCTGTATATAGCCTAGCCAAGTAGCATGACCTGCATGTCAGAATTCTTGTACAATAATGTATTTATCAAAGTATACATTTCTGATATTTAAAGATGTACATTGATTTACTTTTGGTAAAATATTGTCAATAGATAATTGCAAACACCTTTTAGCAAATGAATTAATATAATATCTGGTGCTGCTGTTATATTAACTACAGTGTTGTACAGAATTTATCATGGATTTTTGACTGCTGAAAAAGGGACAATGGAATTTAGCCATACCAAGGACTGTACTGGAAAGAGACTGCTGCTGCTGAATGGGCCCTGATAAACAACTTACACCTTGAGGAGGTCACTGAGACTTTACGTGCGAAGTAGAGCTTGTTAAAGAAGATTAAAGGCCGTTCATAATTACTGCTGCCAGAGGAAGGGGTGACTAGTCACTGCTGATGAGTCAGCTGTAAATAAAATGTGTGTGCATGGAATATCAGTTTTTATCTATATCAAAGAAAGCTGAATTCATGTCATCATTGCTAAGGCTCCATGCAAAGACCCACACCCCCGTGTTTATTCTTCCTGGTTCCTGCAGTAAGTTGTGCTGTGGATCATAGAAAGACACACACTTAATAATGTTAGTGATGAAATCTACATCTGTCTTGACTTCTCTCATACTAATGGCATATTTTGCAAAGGTCACAATTTTGAACAGAGTAGGTTTGCATAAGTTCTTGCTTTCTCAGTTTGCCATGACCTAAATTGTTATAAATTCTAGTGTACATGCCAAGTCTTAAGTTTACTTTTCACTTTGATAACAAAAACGTGACTGCAGACAAACATCACTGACTTTGTTCACAGCACACAGTCTTCTTTCATTGTTACCTCAAACTATAAGTATTATCAGACATAAAATCTGGCAGCAAGAGTATTTTGGGTTTTTTAAATTCAAAGTGTTGCAAACCCAACATCAATAATCATAAAAGTTGTATTAAAATTATATCCTGCAAATGTATATTTTACAAAAAATATATATTCTTTGATAAGTTACTTTCTGTGATTTTTGTGGTAAATGGATCTAGTCTATTCTATGTTTTTGAGACATTGTAGTGCTACGATGTGGTAATTCTGTTCTCTCCATCCTATTCAGTGGGAAATTCTCCAGAATCTGTTGTCACCCTGGTGTCCCGATTGTAGGGACCTGTCCCAGTTGTGAAACTTTGTATTGTGGAACTTCTGTGAACATGTCAAGGTGCATGCACAATCCTGGTGGAAACCAGTGGAAATGTAATATCTGAATTGGAGAATAAAAGGCAAAAGACCTGGGGAGGAACTTGGAACATATCTTCTGAAGTGGCTCATGCGCTTTCTTTAGCTGTATCGGTCCCCTGCCTGCTACTGGCCATCCTAGTTGTCAAAACAGCTTCCTGGGATGCATGAGGAGCCAATTCAAAAACTAGCATGAGCTGGCTTCTGAAACAATTTAAAATCTGTCTTCTTGCTAATGACCCTCATGCAGAAGTTGCAATTGGGTTAGGTGTTTTAAGTCTAGTGGGAGTTTTATTGCATCCTGGTGTGAAGTCAACCTAAAAAGGAGGTGATAAATGTTTGTTTAAAACTTCTAATCTAACACTGTATTGGGGCAACCAGTGAACTACCCAAGTAGACAAGCAGAGTGTCTGAGAGGGGTGAGGTAGCTCATACAACTGTACACATGATCAGAGAGGCTGGAATGCAGTATTTTGTCAAATCTGCTGAAATGTAAGAAAGATTCCAGAAAACAGGATTTAGAGGTGTTCAAGTTTTGGAAAATGTGTTATATATCAGGAAAACTCACTGTGCTGAGTTTGCCCAAAGGTTACAGGTTGTACTGTGACCTATGAGCAGCACCCATGTGAAGAAGAGGTGTGGTGGTTAGCCAGAACAAGGCTTACAGTCAGTTCCAGTAACACAGGTGTGATGTCTCCCCCAAGCACCCAGAGACAGGTGTCTGGTTTTCCTCAGTGCTACACAGGGGTGGTGGTGAGCCCCAGATGGGATACATACAAGGTAGTGCCTTGTGTTGGTCAAGACTGTAGAAAACACTGGTGACCACGTGGTGTCTGACATCTACTGTCTTTGGATGATACGGAGCCTGGATTGACCTCCACTGACACAGAATATCCTGATTGCAGCTACTTATTTTTCCCCCAGAGGACCTAGTGTGTGTTTAAATGCTTTCTTTCAAAACACACTTGGAGGACAAGCTGATGGTGAGTCTGGTAACTATTCATGTGTCTTGGCACTACAACCCAACTCTGATTGTTCTAAGAGTTGGCTTAACTACCAGCCTTCAAAGACTAGTCCCCTCCTGTTCTTCTTCTGCTTCTGGGCGCAACAAGGGGTGAAAGTGCATTTTCATGAGAGGTAGTCCACCAAGGTTTAACTTTCTCAGGGTGAGGCAGGCTTGAAACCTCAATCTCACTCTTCCCAGTAACGCAGTTCATGTGCCTCAGATACAATATAAATGATGTGCTGCACATTCTCATTCACTTCCTCTTTTGGCCATCTTTTAAAGAAAAGTAAATGCAATGATCTTTTGTAGAGGGGGCCCTCACAGTGAGATGTGCATCTCTGAGTAGCTCTGTCCAAACTCCCAGAGGCCTTTGGCTCTGTAGAATCAAAACTGCACCTAGAGAAAGGAGTTTTTGTTCAATCAGGAAGATGCTGTGTGCATCTTCTGGGGATCAAATACCCACCCTGGAGTGGTTGTGGGCAATTCTGGGCTTGATTTAGGAGTCCAAAAACTTATTTAATCCTTGTATAATTAAGACTTAAGGTTAGAAGTCAAAACTAGAAAATAAGCAGTGAATTTGCAGGCAACGCATCTGTTAAGACAGTTTACCAAAGGCTGTTGCTCATTCACCTCATTTTAAAATTGTAAAATCAAGATGTCAAAAATGAGTATACTTTTGAAAGATAAACTAGTGCAACAACAGGGTTTGTTTAGAGATCAAAATCTGTGACATATTGTGGAGATGAGCAGATTATGGGAGCTTTGAACTTTGAATACAGTTATTGTTCTTATGAGGCCTAATTCAGCACTGAGAAAACCTTGCTGTTCCAATGAATTTTGAGACACTGCATTATAAATATTATAGGTGTGCTCTTTAAACTAGTTCCAGAATTGCTAAGAAGCATGCAGCCAATGATAATTAATATAAGTCCTGTGTGTCGGGGCCTTTTCGTGTGTGAAACAATTACTCTTCCTAAAAGTTCTCTTACAAAAGGTCTGGATTAAATTAAAGCTGCTAAAAGAGAAAGAAATTTAAGGAAGCCTCTGTTCAGATGGGTTACTGAAAATTATAGGAAGAGATCAATCTGACATGAGCAAACTTGCCAGCATATTTAATGTGAAATATGAATTTTAAAAGTAATGAATGAATTAACTAGTTGAAAGAAGAGGGCATTTTATCATCAGAAAAAATCATGAAGAAGTCAAATAAATTTGGAATGCAAAACTGCTACTAGAAAGAGAAAATTAATGTATTAATTTGCTGTATTACAAGCAGTGGCTTGAACAATTTCATAATAGAGCCTCTGAATATTAACTGAGAAGAAATTACAAAAAAGAAAAAAAAGGTTTGTGTCAGGTTAAAGTTATCAGAAATATTTTTATAATAGATTATTTTCCTCTTGGAAATACTTGTTATTTGTTCAATTTCCAAAGAGAGAAGTTATTCTAAAAATTGTAAGTTTTGAAGTTGAGAATTGGCTCAGGAGCAAATACTGAGCTGTTAGTGTTGGGTGTTGGGTACCTAGCTGGTGTGCCATTGTGAGCATTTCCCTCCTACTTTACTGAATATCCCTGGGACATGTTGAAATTGCAGGGGTGTCTGCTTTCTGGCCTGAGAGGTGGGAATCTGTCACATGCTGTCTCCCTGGGAAGGCTGGGGTTCTCTCCAGCCAGGCATGAGTAGTGCAGAGCTGGCTCCATGGCACAGCCTGCAGAGTTTGGTCTAGGTGCGGATTCTCATTGTCTTCTGGCAAAATATGCATGCTTTCCCCACCCTCTGCAACCCCCTTCCCAAAACTCAACCTTTTGTCACTTGCACTTTTTATTATGAACATGTTGATGAACAGCTGACAGATTTCAGATTCCTACTTTCACAGCTTCACATTCGCAGATGGCAATATTCTAGCATGTGTAAAAGAAAGAAGTTGGAGGTGGACACTTCTTGAAAATTTGGCACCAACATGTTTTGCATTTTATTTAACGTCTCCTGTATTATTTGCAGTTAGAAGACTGGAGATCAGTTTAAGAGCCACAGCTAGGCTATTCTGAAACTTCTAGGATGTGTTCATTTTATATTCTGCATCTGGTTAGGGCATCGCTACATTTTGGTATCACATGAAGCTCTCAGTTTTCTCCTCGAATGGGATTTGGAGATAAGATACTAGGGCGAGTCAGAGAGTACTATTTTAAGTTGAAATCAAAACAGGCTGCACAGGGAAGTGGTGTAATCACCATTCCTGAAGGTATTTAAAAGACATTTAGATGTGACACTTGGGGGTATGGTTCAGCAGTGAACATGGCAGTGCTGGGTTAATGGTTGGACTCCATGGTCTTAGAGGTCTTTTCCAACCTTAAAAATTCTATGATTCTAAGACTCCTATAGGACTGTAAACATGAATTATACTATTAAGAAAAATACACTTGGGAAATACTGAGGCTGTAATAGATGGCTGTAACCTATCTTTGCTTTGGAGAATGGTATGGGCACCTTTTCTTTAAAACACAGAAAGTAGATTATTTTGTCTTGGCCTCCTCAAAGCATCATTATACTTGCATAAGATAGTGAACTACCAAAAGAAGAAAGTGTAAGTTGTTCCCCTTGACCTTAAGACAGCTTATTTGCAAAAGTAGCAAGATCAGACTTCTTAAAGAAGCTTGGCCTTTGCAGTGAAACAATGCAAAACTCCATCAATCTAAAGAATAGTAAACCGTAGCAATATTATCCTATTAGGCTGATGCTAAATATGGAATGGATTTTCTGTTCCTTATGGGGATTTCCTTGCTTTGTGACTAAATGCAGCACCAAGGTTTTATGAAAATCTTATTTTCTTCATGCCTGTGAATGTTGTTGGTACAATGAAGTTTGGTGCTCTCAACTTGAAATGATGCCATTGTGTAGAGGCATTTTTTTGCATTTTGCTAACATGAAAAATCAGTTTTCTTCTGAACTGGAACACTGGAAAGAGGGGTAGGGGGAGCATTAAAAGGCATGGTTTTCTTGAACTGTTACGAAATGTGCTGCATGAAACTGTGACCTGACAGACCTATGTCAGTGTCTTGACATTGGCTGTAACTCTTTCAGTTCTGAAACTCTCCTTAGTTTTGTTTGGAAATCATGGCAACAAAATTTATTTAGTTACTGCTGTTTATGACCTGTACTTAATCCTTGATAATTTTCCTTTAAATCTGTGAATAGTGAGGCAATTTTAGAGCTTAGGAGCATAAGGACTGTCCTCAGAGAAGAACTTACACACAAACTTAGTAGTTGCATCTGTAATTATTGAAGAGTTTCCTCAGTATAGGACATTATCTGAACAAGTTCCTAGTGTGAGATGATCTCACTGACATGAGTTGCAAAACAGTTCTTGGCTTACTTAAGCAAGCTAGGTCTTGGGGAGCAACTGGCTTATGTCATGGGCATTTATTACCATCATAGAATTGTTTAGATCGGAAAAGACCCTTAAGTCTTTTTTTTGAGTCAAACTGTTAATATCATAAGTCCAAGTCCAGCACTAGGCTGTGGTTTTAAGTGCCACATGTACACATCCTTTAAAACTGCAGGGTGTTTGGCAGCACCTCTGCCGCATGTGTGCCTGGTGCATATTCTGAGCAAGTTGCTTGGGTTTCTCCAGAGCTAAAGAAGAAGGATTGTTCATGTCTAGAAACTGATGTTACCCATATCTTAGATACCTCTTTCAGTATGGGTCAGATTGATCTCTGTGAATGCCCGTTGACAGAAGAAGTATCTGTACCTGTCTCCCTCCTGGCACAGGGACAGAGGCTTAGTGCAGATGCAACATGGCCCTGTTCCAGTGTCCCCTCCCGGTGTTTTGCTCAGTGTTGCAGATGTACTGTGCCAAAGTTACTCCATGGACATTTCCTGTCCACTGCCTCAGAAATTGTTCCTTTTTCAGCACTTGCGCGCTTCTCAGAAGAGGAAGAGAATGTGCAGTCAGAGCCTGCGTGGGAGGTGGCTCATTCTCAGGTGTGTGTGGGATGGATGTGATGTCCCCACACCGACTCCTGAGCTTGTTTCTCTTTTTGCAAAAAATACATCTCTAGCTGAAACAATCCTTTCATGTGAGCTCCAGGCATACTTCAAAAACACTTCTTGGAAGAGCATTTGGCTATCTGGGAAGCTTTTAGCAGAGTTCATGTTACCTGTTTGCTTTTTTTTTCCTTCTGCAGTCTACTGAATCCACTATGTAGATTATTCCCTTGTTTTATTTGCATCTGCCTTCAATGCTCTCTGTCTTCTGCAGCTTTCCTAGCTTCAACTCTGCCCATCCTATATTCAGGACTTACCCACATGCGTCCTTTGCCTGTCTCCTCATTACAGTGCAACTGTAGCCTGCATGAGAGCTGCCGGGAAAGGAAAAGGTAAGTGAGGTTGGACCTTAATCACAAGGGTAGAGGAGTACGTGACTGAATCTCCTTTTGAAGCCTAATGAAACTTGCTGGAGATGTTGCATTTTGCAGTTGGGTCCAGCCCAGCTTGGAATGAATTTGCAGTTCTCTGCAGGAACTTTTGAATAGTTGGGAACATTAAATTTTGGAACCACAAAATGCTGTCTGAAAAGCAGCACAGCTGTCAATGAAAAGCAGTTTGCAACTGGAATATGGCCAGTGCCTGGGCCAATTCAGAGGGACAAGCCAAAAAACCAGATAGAGATGATTGCTTAGAAACCAAATTCAGAAATTAGATTTTCCAACCATATATTCACTGAACTATTCATTTACCAATCAATATCATAGTACTGAGTGGAATGATTGGAGTGCTGAATATGTCATAATCTATCAAAAATATTGACAAATGCTGACATGATTCTGCCCTGTTTTAAGGCTTACTGTTATACAGAATTTCCTTCAGATCCAAGGATAAATATAATGAAAATAGGTGCATTAGCTAAATTAATGTTGGGAATTAAACATCCCTTAAAGGTAACTGTAAGAATTTACTTTAAGAGGAGTTTTTCTATTCTAGTCCTAGACAAAAGCTCTACATTAAGTTTTTTTCATAGTCTTCAGTACCCTTCAAATAGGGCCTAATTTCTAGACTTCTATTGTCCTTATTATTGGGAAGCTTGTTTCACTTATCTGTATTTGAATCTTTAGGCAGTAATAGGTAATTTTGCTATTCAATCATTCCTGCATTGCCTGCATATGTTTAAAAACATGAGACAAACTGTGTTATGCGCTTATCCAAGTTTTCAGGTGAGGTGTTTTGTACCAACTGGCAGGGCACGCAAGCATATGCTTAGCAACAGAGATGCTCCAGGTTAATGGTCTGTAGTTCACAACAGGTCCTTGGGACATTTGTTGGTCTGGCTTTGCCTCAGTGGGGCTGTTATTACTGTGTCTAAGCTAAAGGAAGGGCCTGGAACTGCAGCTGTCTGATTCCCCATAAAAGTTTTGGTGCACAGTGCTGAGAGGGACTAGCATCTGTCTATGGCCAGCACTGGGATTTAATTCCCTGCTTCCTAAAAAAAGGCTAGCCCAGCCCAGCCCAAGCCAACCCACTGAGCAGAGTGCTTGTCCTCTGCAGGGCACAGTTCTGGTGTTACACCTGCACAGTCAGCAGCATTACCTACACCCTTCCGGATTCTGGATCTGATTTCATCCCTGCAGCCAGCCACCTTGATTGGGACTCAGTGGAGGTGCCTTGGGGTAAGTGTAACACTATCCAAACCTAATAGTCCAAACCTAATAAGCTGTGCAATTCCTAGCAGAAGTTTCGGGAGTCGTGTGCTGCCTGCCCAAGAAGCAGTGTTGTGTGACAGCCACTACACTGCTGCAGCATGCATTTGTATCAGCTTCTCCTGAGGATTTCATGAGGGTGTTTTCTCCTGTGTGTTAAGTTTCGCTCATCGAGCTACTGGCAGGGAAGCAGAGTTGTGCGGCCTGTGCCAAATGTGTGACAGCCCTCTTCCTGTTCCCCTTTGACCCTATGGCTTCACAGAGTAGTCACATCATCACAATAATGTTTGAGTAATGCCACAACTTGGTGCTTAACAGCATCCTGTGCTTGGTATAAAGCAAGGTAGTTGGAGGCAAGAGCTCTCCAAATCTTTCTGCAGGATCATGTCTTTGGGAGCTCCACTGTAAGTGATTTGTTTTCTGAGATAGGGGAGTTTGTGGTTTTGCCTGTTGAGTAGGTGGGTGGATTTGGAGTGTCATGCAGGTCCAGGTGGGGGCCAGGTGGACAGGAGGACAAATGTGCACTGGATGGTCCCTGTGTCCACACACTGGCCTGTCTGCACCAAGATCCAAGGGATCTATTAAATGTGGACCATGCCGTGAGGGCTTGAGACACTGTATCTGGCTCAGTGGTCAAATCCTGGCTGCTCATTTGCCAGGGTTCAGAGTGTGAACTGGAGTGAACTGTGTTGCACAAGGAGGCTGGCAGCTGCAGAGGGGCGGATCAATGGGGAAAGCTGTGCCATGGCCTGGGCACAGGTATGGGGCAGCCCAGTGGGGTGCAGCATCAACACCCACTGCATGACCCCTCCTGCTCACAGCCAGAGACATCTGCCCTTTTGCCACAAAGCTCTTCCTCGCTCCTCCCCAGTCCCCTTGTTTTTTCTTTTAGGGCTGGATTTGGCTCCTACACACTAAGGGAAAGCATAGAGCATCCCCTGGGATGGATACACAGAGAAACATTTGTTGCTTAGATGCCCTAGTTACGGGGAGATCCTCCTTTCCTGAGCATCACTTCAGCCACCAGCTTCTCTCCTTCCTACCCCAACATGCACGCCATGCATCCTCAGCAGCTGGAAAAGGGGAAACCACTCTGCATTTCTGATACTAATGATGTTTTATTCCTTCCCTGATGCTCTGTGTAATGCATCATCACTGTGAAGGCAATGTCAAGTATGTTTGTCACCCTAACCAGACCAAAACAATGTGGTCAAGGTTTACTAGATGGCTCCCTGGGCTCAGAGCAATATTTTGGGGTTTTTTTCCCCCAACTTTTTCTTGGCTTTTTCTGTTTCTTTGGTTTGTCTTTATCTCAAACCATGAGTTTTTCCAAATTCCATATACTCCCAGAACCTGCTTATTGTCGTGTTTAGGGTGATAACAGAGCTTGTTTGTTTTGCTTGGGTGTTTTTACTTCCAATTAGGCTTAATTATAGAACTTAGCTTCTACATAGAAATTAATTTTTTTCCTTTTCTTGCAACACTATTTTCTCTTTCAAGACCAACTTGAAGCTTTTTCAAGGAGACATCAAAAGCACAGCAGCTGACATTGAAATGCAAGTGCTGGCTCACTGTTTCACAGCTGCATGTGGTCTTTAGCCTCATCAGTATTACAAGGCCACTAGTGTTTCTGAATTAATTTTACATAACTTCAAATAGGTTACAATACTAAAATAATACAAGTGACTGTCTCCCCACCTCAAAGGATTCAAATAAAAAAGGATTAGAAAGATTTGATTTTCTGTTGACCTTACCCAAATCTCAGTGCTCCTTGTTTTCAGAACTTTATAAACATTATGTCATGCAAATTCACTACATCAAGAGTTCATTTACAGTTTGATGAATGGAAAACCTGGTGAGTCATGGCCAGTGTAGAGAGCTGGCACTGGCCCATTGAATGCAAAACTTGAAGAGCAGTTGTAACATACATCAGATTAAACTCCACTGAGACAGCATCCCTTTGGCATGCCCCTGGTTCCCTTCCTTCTTTGGCCTCTAACTGCATATAAGGGAAGACCCATATGCATCATACTCATAGTGAGAGCAAAGTTGAATTACAAGAACAACTAAGAAATAAAAGAGGGAGAGTACAAGGAGAAAACACTTCTGTTATGGTTTGACTCTGGCTAAAAGCCGAGAGCCCACACATAGATCTAAAATTTCTCAGAGAAGGGGAAAAAAACCCTCAACTTTTGTGATAAGGATTACAAGCAACTGTTTATTAACTACTTCACACAAGCAAAACAGGCTCTAACTTAGAATATTAAGTATTTACTACTACTAAAATCAGAGCTTAAGAGTTTAAGGGTGAGCAGTTTGATGGTTGTTACAAACACCTTTCTCCCCCCACCCCTTCCTTTTAAGATCCTTCACCTTCCTCCAGCAGCTCGGGAAGGCAGATGGGGGGGGCGGGGGGTTACAGTCAGACGTGGTCTTTGCTGCTG
>WEIV01002562.1:31931-87273 GCA_013390005.1 Calyptomena viridis
ACTCTGGCTACTTAAAACCACAACACCTTTTTAAGTTTCTATGGTTTTATGTCTCACTCTGCTTCTCAGCATAGAAAACTTACACAAATGTAACTCTTGGCCACCAGAAGAAAGGTATAAATTACTTTGCTATAATCAGTTGAACTGAGGGGCTGGGAACGCTGCATATATCTTTATACGCAGCGTTTATATCTTTATATATATCATATATCTTTGAGCTTCTGCCCACATTTCATGTATTCCTCATCAGTAGCAAGTTTAGAAATATGACTTTTCCAGAAAATTCACATAAAAGGGGACTCTGGCTTGCAGGTTGGCCTCAACCTGCAACCTTTTTTTCTCAAAAAAGCATCAAAATGGCATTTGCCTTCACATTTCCAAACCAGACTGACCCAGTGAGATTGTCTTTTGAAATTGCAAACATATGAAGAGTACTAATGCAAGATGAAATAAGTATCTATTACTTAGAAGATATGTATGTATGTGGCTTATTTTAGAACAATTTGGTTGCAAAGGGAAATGAGTATTTAGCTATTTTGGTTGTAATATAACAATGTAAAAGGATAAAGATACCACCCAAGAAAACCTGTAACGGAAGAGAGAAAGAGCACCCAAGGAAATATGTAAGGGAAAAGAGAGAAAGAAAGACAGAAAAGAATAAGAAGTTTATAGTCACCACTCAACAGTCTCTGGCAAACTTGATTGTTGTCCTTGGTGTCTTGGTCCTCCGGTGAGTGGTGGGGAAGAGAAGCCCATGAAACACACACCCTTAGAAACCCTCCTGCTACCCTCCCCACCACCACCCTGTGTGTGTGTGTGTCTGTTTTTGCAGAGGCTGGAGGTGCTGGGTTTTTGTGAAGTCATTTAGGCTTAGGTAAGGGGGCTGCTTTGGAAGTGCCTCTGCTAAAAGTGAGGCATTAGTTATGGGTGTGTGCGTAAAGGGCCCCTTTTGACACAGCCTAACTCATGGGAGATAGGCATCACACACTCAGACAGTAAATGCTGCTCTTCTTTAGATAAGCATCACCTAGAGAAGCATCATACACTCAAAGAGTTGTCCCTGGACCTACAAAGTTTGTGGGCTATGGCTTCCTCCCCTTAGCCTTTATCTTCACTCTGCTGGCTGGAGGCTTGCACAGCTCACAACAGTAGCAATGTTATAAGGACTGGACTAGCATTTCTGTAATGAAAAAATTATGTGGGAATTAAAAATCTCTTTTTCTACAGTCATGTGCATCTACAACTGTGCATTTTGCTTCAAAAGCCAATGCAGTAAATATTCACTATCTTAAACCTTTCTTGTTCTTATTGTGATGAGTAAAATAGTGCATTGAATTCATATCACAGTCTGCACAAACATGGATTTCACTCAAACGGTAGTCAGTAAGATTCAAAGACAGAAGTATTTGTTTAAAGCCAATTAAAAAAAAATGCTTATGGATATGACTTTAATAAATGCACTCAAAATAAGTGATTGCTAGTGTAAAATATTTGAAAGCATGCACTCAGGTTTAGAAAGGAGTTTATGCTAGTTTAAAAAATATGTGTCTAAACAAGAAGTATTTTTTTCCACCAGCTTAAACAAATCGATGCTTACTTTGCTCCAGGCAACAAGTTTTTGCCTTTTCTGTGCCATCAACATGGGCTATTTCACTTGTCTTGTCTTGTATTTTGGCATATGTGACAAACCTTTAGACATTCCATAATGCCGCAGTCCATCTGAGGTCAATCTAAAATATACCTAGTTCCCCTCTGAAATTTTTCAATCCTGAGTGACGCTCATACAGCCTTTTAAATGCATTTTTTTCTTTAAGCATTTAGGAGTGCTGCACCATTCTGTTCCTAGAAAAAAAGTAAAGAAATTCCAGTACTGAGAGCTCTGCCTCTCACTGATGCAAGGGGCTGAGAATATACCCAAGGTATCATTTAATGGGGGTGCTAACTGCTTCAAATTCCTCCTGCCAAGCCTCATCCTTAGGAATCTGTGATCACTGAAACCCTCTTGGGCTTCCCTCTCACACCTGTCTGGAAGAGCAGGAGTCAGTCCTACCTTTTGGAAATGGCAGTGCTTTGGTCATTTCATGGTAATACTGCTTTCCTAGGAATTGCCTCAGTATTTTTAATACGATCAGCGAAGGCCTTCATTATATATTCAAGTATATATTCAAGTATATTCAAGTACCCAAGAAGATGCCGATCTCCAGTTTTCCTCACAGTGTTGTAAAAGTTGCCCAGTTCTCCATGGAGAGCACTGAGTTTATTTACAAAGCACACGTGAATGTTAAAGGGTCTATCTGGCACTCACAAGATCTAATAAAATCAGTTGGCATGGGTTGATTAGCCTGTTCGTGGAACTGGCATAATGCAAGTGTATTTTCTCTAGCATCTGACAGAATTTTTACAGCCTCTCACTATTGCTTCTTGTGTCATCCTCATTGTCTTATGCTGTCGTAAAACTTCAGGACTCCTTCCAACCTTCTTGAACTCTTGCTTGGATTTTCATCACAAGTCCACTACAAGCCTCTGACTAGTAATTGCTTTTAATGCCGGTAACTGGGCAGGACAATCAGCCTCAAAACAGTTCTCTGTTTAGAGTGTTTGGCAGCCTTCCTCACCTGTGCAACACCCACTTCAGTGAAGGCATCAGCAATTTTCATCTTTTAATCTCTACATTTTTCCACTAAGGATTTTTTTCTTTTGTTCATGGCAGTCCTGATACCATGTTTTTCATTAGTTTTTCACAGCCAATCTGGAAATTGTCTGCTTCATCCTTGTTCTCGAAGTTGTGGCATGTCCATCATTTAACTCTCTCTGACTCAAGGCAAACTTTTTCTAAGATTGAATGTATAATTGCTTTTCACTGTGCATGTTTCTGCCAGAAATGCTTGGTCATGATTTCAGACCACCAAGATGAATGTCAGGGCTAATATCTAAAATCTTTATTCTGAAGATTGAATGTAGACACTTATGCAAGACCCATTGACTTCAGGTGTATTTAAACCATGTCTTTAAGTGTCTTAGTAAAACATCTTTATGATCAAAATCCAGACCTCAAGATAATGCCCTTTGAGCAGATTAAGATCTTGCAATTTATTTTTGTGAGATATTGCTTAAAGATTGTTTCCTTTTCTAATTCTTCAATAAGATGACTCATCTCCTTCTGATCATTCACAAAAATCTGCTGGAAATGTTTAATCAGTTCAGGAAAATTCTTGCAGATTCAAACTGATTCTCCCTTTCAAGGGCAACTGTCGCTTCTGATTACTAATAATCAGACAGCAGGAAAAAAACCCCAAACAACCAAGCATAAATTAACCTGAAAATAGCAGCGTTAAATGTTTAATGACTCTGGAGACTGCACATCTTTGGGATATTCATTCACATAATTATATGTACGGTTTTGTCCAACAAGATTTTTCCTTGGGAAATCTCATACTTCTATCCACAGTTTATGAAACCCGCTGCCCCAGGTTGTTGTCTCATACCTGTTTCTGGTCTCACCTTTAGCTCAGTGTATGAAAGGACTCAAGTAGACACCTGACTTGCTTCCTCCACCATTAGCACTAACATCCAACACTCAGAGCCTCCAAAACACTGCTTGGTGGTGCCTAATCCCCAAAGGGTCTAATTTCCCAGCACCACTAGCAGTAAATCTGCACAGCATCCTGCACAACTGCTTTGGACTGCTTTCCTTGTCTTGGGTAGATCAGCAGGCAGGAGATTGCAGCCTTTCCCCAGTTTTGCAACGATGATTTCATGTGCTCAGATTTGTGGATGGAGGTACAGTTTTCAAATATTGAGGTCAATAAAATTTTTCTCTGCATGTGGAAGTGGGTCACCCATGTCCTTGAAACCCCATCCCCTCAGCCTTCCCTGAGCTTCCTCGCCCCCGGACTATGCTCTCTAAAACAGGACCTTGCAATCTCTCTATATTTTGATCTTAAACTCTTGATATGGGTGCATCACAGAGAAAAGCTGATAAGGTAATATTTCAGCAACCACATTAATGAAATATTTATAAACTAAATAAAATATAATTCCTCAGACTATAATAGAGCTATTTCACATAAACAGAATATCGGTAAATTTTTAAAACTGTTACATCACTCTCAACTACAAATTTAATAGGAACACCTGAGTGACAACTGGCATTCATGAACAGAAATTAGCTCAGAGAAAAGAAGTGATCAGCAGGCTGGCCTATTTTGGGGACCGGCTGGCTGGCTCAAGGGATTCACAGGCATGGAAAGCATGTAATTTGCAGACAGTCGTAAGGGAAACTCACAGGGTATCAGGCTTGCTGCTGTGATCACTGATCCATCTCTTTCCTTATAAACATTTTTACATCGGCTAAGAGCTGCTGCTGTGCTTTCTTTACCTTGATCAGAGTGCACTTCTGAATTAAACCCTGTTAGTGGAATACAGCCTCTTAAAATTTTCTCTTTATCCAGTATTTATCAAATATTTATCTATTGTCCAAGACCTGGTTTTCTGTATACCCCTTCACAGTCCTCTGTGATAAACGTATTATTATGTTACTGATAGTATTTTTTCTTCTTTCTTCCCATCTTAGTTTGACTTCCTATCTGTTCATGATGCCTTGCCCCAGGTGAAATCTTGGTTCAGGTTACCTGAGAAGGACTTGGTTGTGGGAGGTGTCTGTCCTACAGGCAAATACAACCTGGCTGCCCTTCGGTGGGCTCACTTGTGCAGAAAGCAATCAAACTCTTAGGGTGCAAACTGCTGTTCTCTCCTCTCTTTGGTTTCTGGAGCTTGTGGCACACTTTGTGACACCCAGGGATATTCTGCAGAGATGGCAACATGGCTCTTTAAAAAGAGAGATGTGGCCTGATACACAGGAAGCCTGTAAGTCAGAGTGCTTGAGTTGTCTTCCCAGGTTTGTTTCTGACTTGCTGGGAGATGTTAGGCTCAGCCTGTTCCCCAGTGCTTAGAGCTTCATTAGTATTGTAATATGCACTGATGTCTTTAATAAAGTGAGTTTTATGAGTGTCATAATGATGATTATTTGGCTCAGACTCATTCTTCTGAAATGCTTACTCACATGAAAGATTTTTTTTTCTTTTCAGAGGTTTGAAAGATATTTTGGCTACATTGTTCCTTTCAAGTAAAGCATCTCACATTTGCCATGGTTGGATGCAAAGTTATTTAGCAGTATCATCGTATTACTAGCTTGCCATTCATGTTTTTAAAGAACTTCAAAAGGGATGTTTTGATGTACTTTATGGACTTCTTCCAGCTGGTGTATAGCTCATAGCATCTGTGCTTCTGTAGCAAATCATAACTGACTGCCTGAGGAACTGTATTGAGGGGAGCCTTTTGAACAACATACAGGAACTAGATATCAAGATGGCAGTCATAAATGGAATGTTTATATCAGCAGCAAAACACCCTGTGCTCCTGAAAAAAGCGAAGCCCTTCTAAAGTAGGAGCTTCCCTATAGCTCCTTAGATTTCTGCAAAGGGAAATGACAGTGCATGGTATCTGACTTGCTTCTGGCTCCATTTTCCCATTTCTCAGCTTCCCAAAGAGGCTTGTTGAAACCCCAGTGATCAGCATGTGGATCTAAGCTTAGGTCCTGCTGCCTCTGCATGCCCTGTGGCATAGTAGTTTTCCTCATCAAGTGGTAACCAGGTTATTAAAACTCCTCTCCATGGAAGCAAGTGGGTAGTGCTGGGAAGGGACCCAAGGAGCTTTAGAAACCATTTTACATGGTGAGAAAGCCTGATGCAGTCTGGCAGTTACTGTGTCCCCATGAGATGGTGCACTGCTGTCTAAAAGAGAGTATGTACAAAATGTCCTTACATGTTGGGATCAAGACCAAAGCTGGTAACTTCCAAGTGATCACTGGTGCTTTTTCTATCACAGAGGTGAGGCTTGTCTGTCCTGGGCACAGGCCTTTCTTCGTGGCTGAGCCAAGACTGTGAAACTCATTGTGCAGGAACTAGGGACCATCATTAACCTGACCATCACATACTCTGATGGTAAAAGCCATTGCTTTGACTGGCTCAAATACAAATATTTTAAAAGAAAACATACATCAGATCAAATTAAATAAAAATCCCATCAAAACTTAATGTTTCATATGGCCAGCCTTCTACATCTGGGGCAAAGCTGAGAAGGTAAACAGTGTGTGGCTGTTTTTTAAGTCCACCGCTAAATGCACTATGGGTCCGTTGCTCAGATGCTATGGTGATGAAAATGTTATAAGAGCTGACACACAACAGAATGAGTATGAAGAAAGTCAGACATCATGTTGAATTTGTGATTCAGATTGAAGTGCATTAATAATAAATTGAAAACATGTATTATATATGGAGGTTCATATTGAAGCATTTCTTGAGGGCAGATGAATTTTAGAGCCATAGAAGAATGATAATAGTTTTAGAGGAAATGTAGATTACTGTCATTTCTCTTGCAAATTGTGTCGAGAAAAAAATTATGAACAATGACAGGGCTTACGTAGGGTATATGACAAGAAACTCAACCTTCTGCTAAACTCTGCATTTCCAGCTCCAGTCACAGAGTCAGATCATACCAATCTCTTCGATGAAGGAAGGAAAAAAAAAATATGCTGTAGGCTATAGGTCCAAAAATCACAAGGAGTATGTCCAATAGTTTTAAAGGAAAAAATGTTGATGCTGGAATTAAAGACCTCTAAATGAAGTCACATTGTTCCTAGAAATCCAGTCCACTCATCTTATAAAAAATACGTGAAATAGTGGAAGCTTTCTGAATATTCATTTTTGAGCTTAAACTTAAGGATCATGGTTTGCAAGTTGTATCCAGGGGGATTTCTTCAAATTCCTCCATCCCCCATTACAAGTGAGGGAGAGATAGACCAGGGTTGTAGTCACAATAGCATGTGCCCTGATTCCTCAGAATCTTCAGATCTCCCGCTGTCCCAAACCTTCCATACAACCCTTTTCCTGTTGTGTTTGGTTTGCTTGGCAGGGTTCTGGCAGCAGAGGGGTCAGTGAAGAAGGAATCTTCTCCCTGAGGAGGAGGCAGTGGCAGGAACAATATGTGATGAATTGACCACAAACTCCATTCCCCATCTCTCTGCGCCACTGTGAGGGAGGAGATAGGGAATTAGGAATAAAGTTAAACCCAGGAAGGAGAGGGGGACTGGGAAGAAGGTGTTTTTAGTATTTGTTTTACTTCTCATTATCCTGCTCTGAATTTGATTAATAATAAATTCAACTGATTTCCCTAAATTTACTCTGTTTTGCCTGTGACAGTAATCGGTGGGTGATCTTTCCCCATCCTTACCTCAACTCATGAGTCTTTCATTATATTTTCTCTTCCCTGTCCAATTGAGGAGGGTAGTGATTGAGCAGCTTTGGTGGGCACCTAGCATTTAGCCCAGGTCAACCCACCAAACCTGTATATAGTACACAGGTGGTTTTAATGTGCTGTGTCTGTCCTCTGGAAGTAGGAGAATTGGTAGAAGGGAACATCCGTTACTGAGGAGAGGAAATGGAGATTTGCTTATGGTTGAGGGCAAGTGCTACTAAATTCTTAGTCCTACCTTGTAATTCAGCTTAGCAGCATGCCAAGTGGCTGTAGCAGTAGCAGAGTTGCCCCTTACAGAGACACTACACCTCCATGAGAGGTGTAGTAGAGATGCTCACTCCCTACAGAGAGACAAGAGCAGCTTTGCAGTGCCTTTTGGTTCTGAACCTAAACTCTGATCCTTTTCTTTCCACCTTTCTGTTGAGAGAGTCCTTCAGGACTCCCAAAGATTGAGTTTGGCCTTGCAACATCCCTTCTGACAAGTGTGAGTACTTCATGTTGGCAAGACATCCTTTTCAGGCTTCCTGGCTGAGCCATGTTGGTAGACTTGGACCCTTAGAAATTACTGGAATGACTGTCCACCATTCGGTGACTTTCTACTTCTCTAAATTTAGGTCAGAGAGGTGCAAAAGTCAAGGGAATGACAGCTTCCCCATCACTCAGATAGTCTCATCAGGTATTGAGCATGAGGAGCATCACCAACCTCAAACATGACACCCTCATTCAACTGAGGATTTTCCTCCCTCAGTTGCTGCTGTTGCTATGATAAGAATTTTGTCCCCCTTTTTTTTGGACACTTCATCCCTGCCTTAGTGTTTCTGGCTATCTCCACTCTGTGGCTTTCACTTTAGAACTGAAAAGCTTGGGCAGGGAGGATACTTTCCCAATTATAAGGGTCCATTTTTGTTTTCAGAAATGCTATCCATATGCGGGAGCTGGATGCAGGAGAAGAGGCAGCATGGTGCCTCCTCCTCTCCTTTTGGTGCTCTCTTTCTGGAAGTTTGACCTGGCTTTGGTTCCTGCATTGATTACATGGGGATTATATGTCTGAACTCTTTTCCTTGAACCTGCCTAAACCACCTTTCTGTGTAGTTGCTCTTTTTTCCTTCTTTTTTTTTTTTTTCTTCTAATGAAAGTTGTGATCCTGATGTAGTCTCAGGATTCAGAGTCAGGTAACAAGGGCTGAGCGTGAGTCCTACATTCTCAGATGTGCTTAGGTGTATAAATTCTTAGAGGGACAGGGAAATAGCACCTATGTCAACAACACACTCTGATTTCATGGTCACCTTTTTCCAGGTCTTTTACTGTTACTACACAGTAAGAGCAGTCACGGCAGAAAACATTTTTCATGGTTTAACCACAGCCATCAGCCAAGCCCCACACATCCGCTTGCTCACTCCCACACCAGTGAGATTGGGGAGAGAACTGGAAGGGTAAAAGCTCTAAAACTCCTGGGTTGAGATAAAGACAGTTTAACAGGGAAAACAAAAGCCATGCACACAAGCAAAGCAAAACAAAGAATTAATTCACTGCTTCCCACAGGCAGGCAGGTGTTCAGACATCTCCTGGAAAGCAGGGCCCCATCATACTTAATGGTTACTTTGGAAGACAAACAACATCACTCCAAATATTCCCCCCCTTACTCCTTCTTCCCCCCATCTTTATATACTGAGCATGATGTCATGTGGTATAGAATATCCTTTTGGTCAGTTTGGGTCACCTGTCCTGGCTGTGTCTCCTGCCAACCTCCCATGCACCCCCAACTTCCTTGCTTGTGTGGCAGTATGAAAAGCAGAAGAGGCCTTGGCTGTGTAAGCTGTGTAAGCACTGCTCAGCAATAACAAAAACATCTCTATATTATCAAGCTTGTGTTCAATACAAATCCAAAACATATCCCTGTACTAGCCACTGTGAAGAAAATTAAGTCTATCCCAGCTGAAACCAGCACACATTGCTTTCAAATTAAGGAAAGTAAATGACTTAATTGAAAATAAAACCAATAAACTTGCTAACCTTTGCAGAATTTGTCAGGAAAAGAACACTCAACCTGGAAGTGGGAAAGACTGTCAACATCAACATCTCTGAGGCTCTGCCTCAGCCCTGGTTGTCCAACTGCAGTGAAACAGTCCCAGTTCCTCTGTTCAGTATTCTGTCTTGAAGATAAGCCTTCATGTCAGGATGGGCAGAAATGGTTATATGGGTCCCATGCTGCATTTCCTTCAGTCTTTCAAACAAAGACCCAGGCACTGGTGTAGGTATTAGGAACCAGGGGATGGAAAGGAACCATACAAACTTACCAATTGTGAAACAAAAAAAATTCCAGCCTCCTACAGACACTATGAAGATTTTTATCTTTTAGTTTGAAAAAGTGGGAGTTAAAAGCATTAGGATTGAAAAGCAGACTTTTGTAGCTTAGTGGAACATGTAGACCTCTTGAACTAAGAGACCAGGAGAGAGAGTCTTTATCTGAGAAGAAAACATGGAGACTTTGTAAGTGAAGTCCTAGCAAGCTATTGACACAGCTTCTAATAGCTTCTAAAAGGTCCTATTAACTTTTGGAAGAAATAGTTGCAAGGAGCTTGAAATTTCTTTCAAAATAAAGCAGTGATATTTGAGTGTTAACTGTCAGAACAGTAGAATAAATTAATCAAAGTCCAAGTATGCAGCTTCGTAAAGATAACAGAGCAGTGAGAGTTAGACAAGGCACCAGAAAGCTGGGTTTTATATGACATTTGCATATGAGTGGGGTTCTAGGACTCCCACGCTGGTTGATTTAGAGTTAGTCAGCAGTCAGTGGAGCCTAGAGAATGATTCAGTTATCTCCAAAGGAAACCCAAGGCATGATTCAGATATCATTTACAAAGCCTTTGAGGAAGCTAGACGTCTCCAAGGGGCTGTCAGATATGTCACAGGATCTACAGGGGACATCAGGTCACCTGTAGCGGGTGCTGGAAGCAAGGCAGATACTCAAGGGCATCTCAGATGGCACCAGAAGGCTAAGTTGAAGCAGTTAAATCCATCTGAAAAGGTAGCCTGCAGACTAGGCTCCCCTGTCTGTCTTTTCTTCACTGGCTGCATTGGGAAATAAGACAAATTGGCATGTAACTTAAATGTAGATACCTGCATTTATGTGTCCAGAGCTGAATCTTTCCAGAAAAGCCTGGCTAGGAAAGAGAGGATATTTGTCCCTACTCAGGTGGCTGACAACAACCTAAAATATGCACCAGAACTTGCAGTGTTAATAAAAAAAAAATGCCAGGGCTCTGAAGGTGCACTGTGCTATCTGTGCCAGGGCAGACCTGGGAGCATGTGGGGCAAGCAGTGCTCTGAGTGCTGAAAGCATGGTGCCTCTGGGACAGGAAGACCAAGAAACCACAAGTCATAGAGTTACTGCTTTTAATCAAGCTTCTGCCTCCTCAGCTAGAAGTATTGACTCACAGCCCCAGCCATCTTTAGTGCCATCCAATTAAGCTGTTTTATTGAGCGTGGCAATGGGCTGTGTGCAGACTATGGACAGATACAGTGCCCTAGGTGAGAGGTCTGGATTTCAAGCCAAGGGGTCATAATTTGTAACATTGCTAATTCTGTTTTTCAGGTTTGGTTAACCAGATCTCAAATGCTCAGGAAGCCTGTATCAGCTTTGAGCTGTTCAGTTATACAGCCCAGGTATGCCTTAATTTTCTATATCTGTAAAAACGGAGATAGTGATTCTGGTCCTCTGTGCAAATTGCTTTAAGGTGTCATAAGCAAAACTTTTATGTAAATTTCAGAGGGAAAAGAAAGAACTAATACCAATTAGTGTTAGGTCAAATGCAAACTTACAGAAAACTGGCAAAAATTGATCAGCTACTCTTGTGAAACAACTGGCAGGAGTCCTCAGCTTCACTGTCTTCCAGGTAACCTTAGGTAACAGCGCAGTTTCTGTAGCCAGTTGATATAGGAAACTGCAAACTAATGTTATTTGAATTTCTTTGCAAGTGGAAAAAGTTGGACTTAAAATTGAGCTTCTTACTAGATCTATAGTTTCTAATTTTGTGGCAGGACTGTTGGGACCACTTAAAGAAGGAAAACCACAGGAAAGCCTCATTTTTTTCATGTCTAGATGGAAGCCATCGGTCATCTGGGTGCTATTAGGCAGAACACAGATTGTAATGATAAACAGTCCATGTTAAAATTTTATGTTATGAAGAAGGAATATAACACATTATTTCATTGATAAGTCACAACAAGTCAGTGTGTTTCAAAAAAAGAAATATAGTATTTTGTTGAAAACAAATTAGCTGAACTTTTCAAGGCTTATACCTTTCAAAAAGAAAAATAACTATGAAACAAAATAGGTAAAATAAATAACTTTTAACTTCTGAAAAATTCAGTCCTGATATCCTGGACTCCAACAAACAAGTTTTATTTTATACCTGACAGCAACTATTGGTTTGCAAGCACACTTCATAGAGAGTGCTGTTGGAAAGGTCACAAACCATATTTCAGGAGATTTCAGGAGGTTATTTTTCTATGAATTTTATCTGTCCAGTGAAATTCCAATTGGGAGAATTCATTCTCTTGTACCAAACTCTGTGTGCTTAGTTTTCAACTAGGTACCATTATCCACAATTGGAAGCTGTTTCAGCATGAAGAGGACCTAAGCCACAGCCTGTCTGGGCTCAGGTTTGTAGGATGGGTAACTCATAAGATGTGGCAAGCAGAGCCATAGTCACTGTGATGGTCACTGCACAGGCCAACTGCCCTGGCCAGAGGAGCTGTTTTCTGCTTGGGGTCTGCAGAGCCCTTTTCTCACAACATTCTTTGTACTGTAGAGAGGGCATGGACAAGAGCTTCACTTTTACTTCTGTACCTACACTCCCTTTTGCATGGCATACATTAATGACAGTCTATTATTCAGCTGCTGACCTTTTTTTTCCAGGTTTGTTAAAAACATATATATATAAGTTGTAGCAATTTATCTGGAAGAGGAAATCCTAAGTTTGCTAAGGTGAAAAGAAGAATTTGTATGGGCTAAAGAGAAAGTGAGGAGGGAGTTGGGGATGTTTCTTGTGTAGCCTATGCTTGCAACCTACTGAAAATACATGGGTTTGGACTTAAGTCTAAATTGAAGAGGCTACAAAGTAAATCTTCCCCTTTGTTGCTCTTCAAACATTCATCATGCTTATGAAGTCATAGCAAAATATCTATGACATGATGGAATATGACAGATTGCTTCTGTGGTTTAGCAAAATTTCGAGTCATGGTGTGAAATGATGTTTCTGCATTTTAAACCTACATCAGACTTGGGCAGTTTCTCATGACTAAGTTACAGTTCTTGAAATATGACAGTTTTTTCAGACGTGTTGTTCTATATGACATGACATAACAGAGTTTAATTCTTATTTTGAACTTTGCAGTCCTAATTTTTGTATCTCACTGTTAAGCTGGTTGTTACAGTCAACAATTCCTTTCATGTCTCCTAATTCTCTTAGTATGTTTTATTTAGACTTGACCTAAAATCAAAATTCTAAAGTTACGTTTTATTGGTACCTATTAGAGAAAGTTCTTCCCATTATTGAAGGACATAATTATATCCAATTTCAGCAAAGTTTAACTGTGAATTTCCAAAATAAAGGCCACCACAAATTTGTTCCTTTCGGGAAAATAAAAAAATCAAAACCAGAAACAAAACCAAAGCAAGCCCAAAGCAAGTAATGAAGCTCAAACATTCAAAACCAAGAAGTAAACCAATCCATTGTCATGAATTAAATCATACTAGAAGAATGAGAAAGAATGTGTAATATCTGATCTACTTTATAAGACTTTCCTTAGAGGCAATGGAGAGACACAGGCAGCTCCTGTGGCCATTCATGCCATCCCTAAGATAAGAATTGAAGCTAAATGGGATGACTTGCTTTCAGATGTCATGTTATTGAATTTAGAAAGCAGAAATGTGTACCTTAGACCAGATGTCTGACTTTTAGATGGCGACAGCTAGGTGTCCAACCTTATCTACCATCATTACAGTTAATTACATTCTTGGGAAACACTTCAAAACAATCAGCCACTGACTGCTTATGTCAGCAGTGCTGAAGACATACAGATAATGATAAAGAGTTTTTCATGCCCACTATATGCAACTGTTTCATCCTACCATGGATGTCAAACTATCTGTATTGATGAGCTCTTCATGTCTTGCACAGTCTTATTTTCAGTTTTACACAGAATGTTATTAGAGTGAAATGTCGCATGTCCTGATGCATTGGGAAATCAGTCTTACCAAGCTGGCTGAAAATTATATAAATATCTAAGGATGTATTAAATGTTTTTCAATAAGCTTTTTTTGAATCGCCCAGTCAATGGTTGTTTGGAACTAGAAGAGAAAGATGTCTTTCTGATAGCACAAGCAACTTTGTTATCCAGCACTGAAGTGCAGCTTGGAACAATGACATTGCTCAGCATAGATTCAGATGCTAAAATTTCCACTGCTCCCTTTATCAGCATTCAGAGATGCAGACTTGTTTACTACCATGTAGTTATGATGGTACATATCTAGCATTAAATAGGAATCTCATTAGCTGGAGGACCATGTATAAACACATTAATTTCATAAACAAGCTGCCTTCTGAACACTGTTTTTCATATCCTTACTCTACCTAATGATGTGGAGGTCAGCATTATGATAAAAATACCTCATGCAAATTCTGGTACTCTGCTGTTATTTCTGTACATGCTTTCATGCTTCTCTTTGAGCTTACAACTGCATCAACAGAGCAAAGGGAAGAGGTACTTTCTGGCACTGCCACCCTGTAGCTGCTTGTTCCTGTCCCTCTGATGGCACTTATTGTGCCTGCAGTGCAGTCTGTGGCCATGTGAGCACTTGTCAATCATTTCTGTGAAGTCTGGAACCTGAGCTGTCCTCTGAGATGCCTCACTTTGCTAAAGAAGTGAAATATATATTTTCTACTGCCTACTGTCTTTCTGGAATAAAACATATGGCAAAGAGGAGTAATGACAACTTAAATCATTGTTGTCCATTGCTACTTGAAGGCATATCTAAGCCCTGGGGTTAATTTAGCCAAATATTCAGAATTCATTGATTAGAATCCCGGTTTTAATGATGTCTTAAAAATGAAGACTTTATTCTCTAACTATTTAGGCATTTATGGATTTTCCGGGTTTTCCTTGCAGCTAGGAAGGGTAGATGTTAAACAAAGATTCTGGTTATCCCATGATTTCGGAAGTAGGAGCTACCAGAAAATACCAAAATATTAAGACATTGTATTACACTGCAACAAAGAAAAAGGGCCTGTATATTTACCTATATGTCTCAGTTAATAAATAGTTGTTGGTGACATATGAGATTTAATTCCTTTCTTACTCCTTTAATTTGAAACACTTCTGTAATGACAGTACTTCCACATGAGGAAAGATTGTCATTGGGTTGTACAAAGGTGTCTTCATAGGATGTTTTGGGAGTGATATAAAAAAACAAGCTGTAGGCATAGAGTTTTTAAATGCAGGCCTAAAACAAATTATTTAAATATGATTTTTTTTCCCAAGTGACACATGGACTGGTGAATGTGAGAACAAATGAGTTTTTGCCTCAGTCTGAGGTACCTTGAATTCATATATTGTTGCAGGTTTATCAGTATTCAAGCAGAGGAATAGATGGCATATAATAGGCTAATCCAGACATTATTGTAATACTAATCTTAATATCCTAAAACAAATGTAAAGGGTTATTCTGTACATTCATCCATTTGAGGAAAACAATAAGCTAAAAGTCCTTCCTGATGGTGACTGAAAGCCAATCCTAACGACATAAGCCTGATGTCTAGTGTTCACATACAGCAATTAAGTTCAGTTAATTGCAACTACTCTGAAAGGATTTTTCAATTTTAGTCTATATATTTTGATCTCTTCAGGTCACACATCATCATTTTCTATTACGGTACTGTATTTTTTCCAGAATTTTCCTTCACCCTTGGCTCACTTGTTTGACAGGCTAGAAATGTGCATTCCCCAGTGAGTGACAATGCTTGTCTTAACTAATGGATGGAAATTGACTGCAGACCACCCTTGTAGAATGACACAGATGAACACTTCTGTGTTTTTGAGGAATAAAATACTTTCTAGTGTTGAAACAAATGGGAAAAGCAGCCCTTATTTGATTAAAGTAAAGCCAAAGGGCTTTTATATGCAAATGGTTGTTTTGGATCCTAGGTGGTGAGCCTAACTGAGGAAGGAGCAACTTAATCAGATTACCCACCTTTGTTTTTCTCTTGAGCAAACTATATTTTCTGGTCTCTTTCTGAAGATCAAATCCTAGACTGTTCAAGGGTGGTATAGCCCTCAGAAAGTGGATCAGAGAGATTTCTCCTTATGGATTCATGATTATCCTCGGCTGCAAAGGTGAACCAAAACTTAAAGAATCAGTAATGTCAAAAATAAAGTGCACCAAAATAGCACTTGCTAAACAATGACAAGCTGTTGGAAAGACTTAGCTATAGAGTAAACAAGTCAGGGGGTCAGAAAAGAAAATAATGTAAAACAAAAAGAGGAAGGAAGAAACGCAAAGAAAAGCTCAGAATTATACAGAACTGAAGTAAAGTTCCTGTGGAGGTTGATAAGAGTAGATGAGTTCTTCCAGACACATGTGGAAGATGAAAGATTAAAGATGAAAGGACAATTGCTTAAAAATAAATAAAATCAAAAAGACTGAGATAAATAAGAGGAAAAAGTCTACAGAGGCAGAAAAGCAAAAAAGCAAGACAGTGTGAAGAAAAAATGTTCTTTCTACTGAAACTTAGAGCTTCTACATAAGAGCCTGTGTTAAGCTTCTTAAGAATACTAACAAAGAAGTGGCAAAGAGTTCTCTATTTAAAAGTTTTAATTTTAGTTGCAAAATTTGAGGGAATGCATTGAGTAAATGCAAAATGTGTAGAATAATAGGAATCATTATTCTTAATAATACTAATACAGGAGTAGTTCATTCTTCAATCTCTGTAGGTCATCATTTGTAGAAACTGAAGAACAATAAAGATGACCTGTAGCAGATACAACTTTTCTGTACAGTAATTAATAAATCACTTACTGCAGTGTGGTGCATGATGAGATGTGTCAGATCTTTAATATTTTGTCATTGTACCCTGTTTTTATACATAATTGAAACTTATGTGGATTTTAATGTTGCACGTCAGCTAATAACACATGATTATATGGTTTCCTCTATGAGTATCAAATGTGTTGCTGTAATTAAAATGTGACCTTTGTGGAAGAGTTTATGCAGAGGAGTCTTTAGTGTGTCAGGTAGAATGGCAATGCTTGAGTCAGAAATCATTTAAAATAAAGTATAAAAATGTGTTTTATTTATTCCATTAATACACACCAAAATCTGTGTAATTTGATAATTTATAGTGATTTTTCTTTATTCACCTAATTAGCTGGATAGATAGAATATATTATTGTCAAATCTTCTCACCAATTCCCAGAGCCAGCTAGATCCCTGCCTGATTTCTGATACCTGCAAATATGGTTAGACTTGCCAGAAAAAAATCCCATTAGGAGAGAATTGCCTGATTATTCAATACAGCTGATAGGAGTGGTAGAATAAGGCAGTAACCAGGCTTGAAAGGTCGTATTATTGCTCCAGTACCTGCTTCATTCAACAGCTTTCGAATCCTGAACCCTTTGAGGTCCCAAACCTTTATTTTGGACTATATTAACAGACTTCTGCCCCCGCTTTGAATTTTGAAGTTGGCTGGAGAAATTCTTGAACCTTCCCAAACCATCTGCAGAGCAGGAAAATAGTCCCACAGGATGACTGATCCTTTAAATAAACAGTGAAAGTGAATGGGTAACTTCTAGATTTTTTTTTTTTAAAATCTGTGTTTTGCCCTATTCAAAGCAAGGATACTGTGCCTGATGGGGGATATCAGTGTTCAGGTGTTCAGCCAGCCCACAAATACGTGTTTGGTTTGGTGCTGAGAGAAGGGTCATGGTGTTGACTGCAGAACCTCCAAAATGGTCTCTATGGCTCTCTCAGTCAACAGTTTTTAACCAAAGTAAAGCCTCACAAATTCCAAACTCTTGATCCAGACATAGTAGATGCTTTAATCAGTGGAAGGTTATACTTACTATAACACCAGTGTTGTCAGACTGAGGACAAATGCTTCAAAATAAAAAACATTTCTCCTGGGAAAATAAGGCACATGACTGACTGAACTGCTTTGCTGTTCAACAACCTGGCCATTGGAAATAAAGAATCATATCATTAAATTAGATTGGGCAGGTATCTTTTGATATTTTGCAACATGGTCAGAAATATTTTTCCTTTTCCAAAAAGAGAGCAGTGCACAAACTGACATCAACTCTATACAGGCAGACCATATTAAGCAATACATTGCTTCAGGTAGTAACAGCAAGGTATGAACTCTTTTTTTTTTTTTAACTATACCAGATAAAAGCATCCTAGAGTAAATGGGGAAAATATTTCCTTTTGACAGAGAATGGGATGAACTTATTTTGATTTAATGAAGAAATGTAATTTATTTGCTGTATCTGGGTTTTTTCCTTCTATAATGTTAGATATGTTGTCCTGAATGTAATTAATTCCAACTGAAATAAAGTGCTTTGATTTGAAATGTTAAATGAACTTGCCGACAACTAAGCTTTTAAAACCAAGTAAAATAACCTATAAGTTAAATAATAGTTGACATGGAAGAGTTGGTATTGCTCATTAGAATTCTACTGCCAGAAGTCTTTGGTTGGTTAATTTTAAGTGGTTTAAAGTAGATAAAATGCAATGCAAAAGATTTGTGATATCTAGTGGAAGCTATTAAAAACTTTAAGTTTAGTACTTTTACTGAAAGGAAGGAGGCAATCAAGTACTGCTGAAGTGTTTGGAGCAGGTTGTTGGGGCCAGTTTGCAAACTCCAGCTGGAATGTCGAGGGAGACATTAGTTAAATTTGTGTATGTGATTTGTGTACATTTCTAAATGCTCATGAATCTATTTGAATTGCAAGTTTCTTACTAAGATACAATACAAGAACCTCTTCACTGATACAGGCAATAATTATTTTAGTGCTAGAATAGAGTTAAAAGTGCAAAAAGAAGGCAGTTATGAATTGTTCATGACTTTTTTTCTGTCTTCACTGAGTAAATTAAATCCAGCCTGTAGTGTCAACTTTCCTTAAAGATGGACGGGACGGTGATTGAGCATTAATGAAGCACCAGCTGTGATGGATGAACTCAACCTCTTAACCAAACCGGCAGTAGTTTGGTACAGGCTTCAGTGGAGGTAAAGCCCTGTTCTGTAGCTGGACCAAGAAGCTCTCTAGGAAATCCAGAAAGAGGCAGAGTGACCAAGTGAGCATTAAAGCATAAATATGCGTAAAGCATAAATATGAGTTTTATGTTCATATTAGTTCCTGTTAGCTGATCATGCAGCTAACACATGGATAGGAGGAGGCTTTTCCAAGACTCATTTATCAAGGAACAAATTACGTTGTGGGTACCAGGAGCCTCATGTATACCTTTCCTGTAGTATGCTATTTGGCTGTGAGCCAACCATTTTATTCCATAAATGTTACAGCCTAAGTGAGCTGCCTTTGGGCTTTCCCTGCTAAGCAATGTGGCTGCATGGTGGTGATCTCCCCTTGAGCTCTCAAGATTGCTCTGCAAGGCAATCTAATGACAGACCTTTGGATGAGACCAATTTGTGTTCTTTCTAAATTGCAACTGGACTGATTTCCCCCTTGAGCAGGAATGCCTGTCAAGGTTTGAGATTTCTTATCTGAGGCTAAGGGTAAGGCTCTCCTTACCCTAGAAGGAGAGACCACTTGCAACAGATCCTCAGTAAGTGACTGATAGCATACTGAATTAGTGCTGTTGAAATATTGCTAATTCATGTAGTTATTCAATATTAATTGTTCCGAACTTTGCATATATACATATCAGTTAAACATTAACCATTGACCAAGTCTGGGACTAGCACCCAGCCACACTTAGGCCTCTCTGAGAAGGAGTTTAGAAAGCAAGGGAGTCCACTCTGAACCTCATGACTCAATGGGAAATATGTCCTTGCCCTTTTGCTTCTGTGGTCTCTGTGTAAGTCATTCTAGCGTGATTATAACTAAATTTTCATTTGTATCTTTCTTCCATGTAGTAAGTATTAGAGTGAACCTTGCTATCAGACTTTGATAAGTCATGTTTTTACAGCATGATATTAAAACCTCTCTTGCTACTCTCTTTGACAGTGATTCTTTAAGTGATCTAAATCACTCACCCAATGCAATTTGGCATAGTCATCAGGATTCTCAATCAGAACTCATGACACCAGCAGACTTGGGCAATGTAGATAATGTGATGAGAAGAAAAATTCAAATTTGCAAGGAAGATCAATACAACACTGCATATATCTTCTACACTGTTTTCCTTCTCCTGGAAAATAAGGTCATTACCTAACAAGCTCCAATAGTAATTATTCTGGAGAACTTCAGAGTGAAGCTGCTTAGTTCCAGTCATATTTTCTAACTCTGAATGAAGTGCTTTCTTCTCCCAGGAGCGGCAAACATCAGAACAGATTAAAAGTTTCTTTTGATGTTTATGTACTACAAGCAATCTGGAAAATTATGGTGTTTTTCTTTGAGACCTCGAGCTGAGGTAGCAGCACCAGGGAGCCAGTGTACCAGAGCCCGAACTGGTATGCAAAAACTGCAGTCATACTGCAACCTGGGGCCCCATTTCTTTGTATTTCAAACCTGTGCCATAATATTTAATACCCTTGTCAAAATTATTGAGTCCTTCAGACAGTCACACCTGTCTTCCTTAGCTTGCTCTGCCTTTCCATGGAAATCTGGAGGCTTTTCAATCAGACAATTCTATTTTTTTTTTTTTTCAGAAAATGTTAAGGAAAAGGGTATTTTTAATTCCCCATAAATAGCAGTCTTGCTGTTCTGAAGTAAGATGCAAGTTGGGAAAAGCTATTCACTTGTCAGTTGTTTGTCATTCCAGAGTTGTTCCAGCATTGGGTGAATTTTTTGCAACAGAAGGTCTTGTATCCAGATGGAGGGAGGGGGCAGATATGTTACGTCGAAGTCCTGTGGAGATTATGTGCAGAAGGTAAAAATCAAAAATCTAATTATCAGTGCTAGATGGAAAACAACATCCCACTTATATAAAATGAAGGAATCAATGCTTTGAATTCTTTTTCCCCTTACATTTTCATAGAATCACACAATGGTTGGGGCTGGAAGGAGCCTCTGGAGGTCATTTTGTCCAGTGTCCTGCTCAAGCAAGGCCACCAAGAGCAGGTTGCTTGGGTCCATCTCCAGATAGCTTTTGAACATCTCTAAGGATGCAGACTTCACAACCTCTGGGAAAGCTGTGTTAGTGCTCTGTTATCCTAGTGGTAAAAAAAGTTTTTCCCAATATTCAACGCTTGCCTCTTGTCCCATCACTGGGCACCACTGAAAAGAGACTGGTTCTATTCTTTTTGCACCCTTCCTTCAGGTATTTAAATACATTGATGAGCCCCTTGAGCTTTGTGTTTTCCAGGCTAAACAGACCCACCTCTCTCAATGTTTCCTCATAGGACAGGTGCTTCAGTCCCTTAACTGTCTTTGTAGCTTATTTGGACTCTCACCAGCAGGTCCATGGGTCTTGTGTATTAAGAGCCCAAAACTTGACCCATAACTCCAGGCTTGGCCTCACCAGTGCTCAGTAGAAGAAAACAATCACTGTCGTGGTTGGGACGGCCAGGGCGACATTAATCACACGTGTGCTGCGTGTTCAGGGGTGCCGAAATGTAACAATTTATTGTTTACAGAATAGACACTTATACACATCAGAAGGTTTGCATATTCTAACATAATTGGTAGAGAGTTATCTAGCTACTTCACCGTTGGCTAAAGGTACAGCACTTGCTCTCTGCTCATCTCAGCTGCCCCTTCTCTCTCGAAGCATGCAGAATTGCATGCCTACCTGTGACAATCACCTCCTTCAGTCTGCTAGCAGCAGTTCTACTAATGAAGCCCAGGACACTATCAACCACCTTTTCAGGAAGTGCACGTTGCTGGCTCATGTTCAACTTGGTGACCACCTGGACCCCCAGGTCCTTTTCTGCAAAGCTGCTTTCCACCTGTGTGAAAAGAAACACATTTTGCAGAAACCTAAATACTTCCTTAGCAAAAAGACTTGGCTGGCTTATTTTCTTTCAGGGGAAAATGCTAACCGCCTACTTTCTGCTCTCAATGATAGTGCCCTTCTGGAAGCAAAGCCTTACAAATGTCTGTGACAGCAGGGCAGAGTGTCATGAAGAACTGTTTCAGGACTCTGTGCAATACATTCCCACCAAAACATCAATAACACAAACTTTCCCTGCTGAATAATTGTTACAGCCTTTTTCTATTGCAGAAGGGTTTTTCCTGTCCTCTTGTTTGATCAGTAGCAGCCTGTGATTGGGCTGAACACAGGTGTGCTTTTCCTTCTAGCTTTAAGTATAATGACTGCTTTAAGTATAATCTCCTTCCTTAGTAAAACTCCTATGTTCTTTCATTATGCTTTCAATGTCTAAGACAGTTTGTGTTGTTGGCACCTAATAAACAGTACCAAGACCCTCGCATTTTAATATGTTTAAGTCCTTCACCTATGTTTCCAGGATATGTATCTAAATTCTTACATGGCACCTATACTAAAAAACTCTTTCCAAGTGGGGTAATCACTGCTGCCCATCCTGGTGCAACACTAATGGGCAGTTCTGCCTGCCTGATCACTTACTATTGAAATATATAGGGTTTACTTGCATCAAAGAAGTAAAATCCTTATGTAAGAATGAGAAAGCCATTCAGTGAAAACTGAAAAGGAAAACTGAAGGTTTTAAGGCAGATCACATAACCATATGTAGGTCCAAAGGAAAAATACTGGATCCTATGCCTCATCTTCTAAGAAGATCTACAATTTTTGCCACCTTATTTTAATTGCATTTTGGAAAAACTCTTTGAAAAAAAAACTTTAAGATGCTTGGATAAGTTTTTCAAACATGCAGAGAATTTCCAAGTCCTTTTACTCAAACAGCAGGTGCATATGAAAAATAATCCCCCCAAACAAATCTCTCTTGGAGGCAAATTTCACGTGTTTCTTGCCTTGCCCCCAAACGAATACTTTTGCATGAGTCATCTACTGTGGAACTATTAGCCCTCATTGAAATGCACATCTAACTGACACTTAACCCAGATTTTTTTTTAGCAGCACATGAGGGTGTGGGTGATACTTATTTGGATAACACTTTGCAGCCAGGAGGCTTTAAAAGTGTTTTATTTACATAATGTCTCATTTATTTTGTAAGATTTACACTCTTCCCATCACTGCTATGATCTTCTTTGGCATTAAAAATTTCCAACAGCTGTTTATCAGCCTACAGAAATGCTGTGTAATAAGAAATAAAAAGAGATTGTGCATCTCACTGAAACCATGGAGTGAATTAGGAGGAACACGATCAGGAGAAAAGAAGAAAAAAAAGCAGTCACTGGGCTTCCACCCTTCATTTGTAGAGTCCTGCAGGTCACTGGTAGACACAGAATCAGATGGGAAAAAAGCATTCACTAGGTTAACACCCATGATTTGTACAGTCCAGCAGGCCCAGTGCACTAAGGCACAGGAACCCTTCCAGGCAATCTCTGTAGGGAACGGTATTTTATATAACCTGAAAAAATAAAAGCATAAGACAAGATTTTGAGAAGTGACACATTCTTATGCTGTAAAATAGAAGGTATTTTTAAAGTGGGTAGAGTCTGTGGATTTTTTTCAGAAGCAGATATCCAAGAGGATACGAACACTAATTTCACCACTTGGGGCAGCCAGTGACAACCACAGGAGAGTGCAGAGAATAAATTGCAGGAGATAAATTGAACAAACCTTTAGAAATTACACACCTGCTGAAGTGGTTTTCATTTTTTTTATTGTTTATAATAGTCAGATTAATATTCTTCATGTTTGTTTAGGATAACAGCACAGGAGAAACATCAAAACCTTTTTAGTTGTGGCAGCTATGTGGGCAAATATGGTTTAAACACATTAGATAACCTCAGATGTACAGTGGAAAAGATACTTATAGAACAATAGGAAAAAACCTGCTGATATCTTTTAGGTGGGAGAGTATTTAGGTGTAGAGAAATGCCATACAATTTGAGATGTGAAAATTTTAGCTCTTGCTAATTATTAGAGACAGGATTTATGAAATGCAGTATTGAACCTGGGGGGAATAACAGAAACTTTACTAAAAAATAATACATTATTCAAAATACAGTGTAAGTAAACATGTAGAAAGCCAGTTCATGGGAACTTGCCTGGAAATACAAAAAAAGAATGAAAGTTAACTGAGCAGATGCTGGGATTGCAGGCTTTGTGGATTTATCTCTTCAGGAAGAATGGAGCATTTGGAAACAAATGCCATTTATCATTATCAACTCCAACTGAAATTGAGGAAGCTCAACACTTTACTCTGAAAGTGTGAAAGCTGTGTCATCAGGTATTAGGCTAACAAAACAGAGGACCTTAATGTTCACTGACAAGAAAACTTTGGAGTATTTAATGCCCCCCTCATTGAAAATTTGGGTTATTAAATATGACAGAATATGTATGTAGAGGGAGGAAGAGCCTCAGCCATAGATTTTATATCTTTTTTAGTAGTGCATCACTTTCACGGGTCTTCCAAGTACTCTTGTCACAAATACACGCCAATAATTTTATATAGGGATTCAAGCATCAATCAAGCATATTTGACTGTGAGAGAATGTATAATGTCTAAATTCTAGGCTGCAAAATAAATTTACCTGTTACATATAAAGACTAGTGATTAAGGAAAGATAGATCTACAATTTGTAAATTATTCAGGTTCTCCAAGATGAGATTTGAAGAGTGCCTGCTCTCATCTATTTTTCTTGCCTGATGGTGGGGACTTGCAGGAGGATGCAATAACTTGCTGTGAGTCTACAGCCTGCAGACTACCAGGCTTTTTAGCTGGCTTTCCATTTCTAATGTTTTTTCTACTAAATACTTTTCTTCTTCATCTGTCAGACTCTTCTGTAAATAACGTCATTCAGGTAAACTACAAAGACTGATATAGAACAAGGGAATAGAATTTCAGCATATGGTCTTGAAATTTAAGGATGAGATATGTGAAGAAGAAGTGTTTAACCATGTCAGTCACCAAGATCCCCTCTACAGACAAGGAAAAAGAGTTCATACTTCAGGAGGGTGATGTCTTCCATCTACAGACAAGTGTTTAAAGGGTTTACGTAAGTCAAATTGCCCTTCAAGGTGCTTGACTCTTCTCCATAGTTGTAGAGGAGATCAGATTACAAGATTTCATTACGTATCTGAGCTTTTGATGGATAAAAATAAGAAAATTCCCCAGCTGAAATGAGACAATTCTCAACTTTGGAGGCTAGAACTGCTGTTGATATGTTCTTTCCTGGTGAGACAGAGAGTCTAGATAACCGTCTGTGCTGAGTAAGTGGATTAATCTCATCCCATACTGAAGAAAGGTTCGATCTGTGTGGTTTTTCTTCATCTCAAAACCCGGGAAGCTCCAAAGGGTGGACTGTACCATCCTGAAACGTCAGAAATGTGGGATGAATTGTTGTCTGAAGTTGTTATCCTCATCATAAGGAAAAACATCTGCAGTCAAACTTCTAAATGGTGACAGTTAAGTGAGCTGAATCCCATCAATATGACAACTT
Organism: Calyptomena viridis; assembly: GCA_013390005.1. NCBI lineage: Eukaryota > Metazoa > Chordata > Aves > Passeriformes > Eurylaimidae > Calyptomena > Calyptomena viridis. The sequence goes on from WEIV01002562.1 coordinate 56,973, forward strand.
AGATTGAAATGAGTCACTGTATTGGGTGTGTCAAAGTGTTGGCACCAGGGGGCTCCAGGGGTGTCCTCTCTGAGAAGAGACAAGGGGCTACACAGCTGGCCCCAGCTCCAGGTGCTCTTGGTGCCAGAGAAGATATCCTTTGCAGCCCATGGAGGATCCATACTGCAGCAGAGGGAAAGTATCAGAAGGAAGGAGCAGCAGAGAGAAACTGCTGTATACTGACTGAAATAACCCAGCCCCACGATGCTTGCAGCAAAGGAGAGGAGGTTGGAGAGAACCCAAGTCTGAGAAGAGGGGAAGGAAAAGGTTTTTTTAAGTGTTTGCATTTTTGTTTTCCACTACCAGAATTAGCAATTATGGTTTGTTCTTGTGGGGGTTTTTTGTTTGTTTTGGTTTTTTTTGTGTGTGTGGGGGGGGTTTGTTTGTTTTTTTAAACGAATTAAGTTCATTTTCCCGAAGTTGAGTCTGTTTTGTCAATAACTGGTAAGTGAACTCCCTGTCTTTCAACCAATGAGCTTTTTTTCCTCCTTTTCTTTTTATTTTCTCTCCCACATCACCAAGGGGATGGAGTAAGCAAACATCTGGGTGGGTGCTTGGGTGTTAGCCAAGGCTAACCCACCATGGGCACACTTTCCCTTTATTGTTATAAATTAATTTTATGTGCCTTTTCTAGGGAAAAAAAAAAAAAAAAGACCAAAGGTGTATACTGTTGCTTTGGAAAATACAGCAAAATTCCACATGTGATATCGAATACATGGAAGAGATAGCTAACATAAAAGTTCAGATAATGACAATATTTCCTTTTCCCAGGTATTTCATGAGGGAAAATTAGAATAATCTATCAGAAAGTGAAAGAGCTTTTGCAATATCAAAATATTTCCAGCTGTATGTGTGGAATATGTGCAAACCTATGCTAATGTATGCAACAACTCAAGTGGCTGTCAGATTTGCATTGTAAGATGAATAATTGAATTGGGATTGTATTTTACATTCAAAATTCTAGCTTTTTTATTGTTCTGCTTGCTCTGAAGTAGCAGAAGAGCAATAACCATCCCCAAAACTGTGATAAATCAACTGGATTATCTGGTTTTGATTTGAGGAGACAAAACCTTTCATTTCAGATGTCACCTTTTCAAGTAAGTATTATTACATTAATTTTTACTTTAAAACTGCTTTTAAAAATATTAAAATTGGGCTTTTCTATACCATAGCATTTTTTTCCTAAATGAAAGGCTGTCAGTACTGACACATACTAAAAACATTCCATGCTGGGTGTGTATTCTACTTACCCAGGAAAAAAAATTCTGATTAAAGTGTTCTGACTGACAGACAATTCAGTCCATCCTTTTTTTGAACTCCTCTCTGCCAATGAGGGTGGAGCAAGTTTTCTTTTCAGAAACAGTTGCAGTAACCTTGGTTGGTATCACAGCAGTCACCTTCTCTGTAGTCATTATGGTTCCATGGCAAAAGCAGCGCTCATCCTCCATGCTCCCTCTGCATCTGTCCCTATTCCACTTTCTACCAGGACTCCCATCATTCTGGCAAGGCTGCATTCCTTGTGAGCTTCCTTATCCTTTTCTCACTGAGAATGAGCCAACCCCTTTGCACTGCCTTTCTCTTAAGTGTTAACCCTGGTATGATGCTTTGAGAACAGCAACATCTTGGAGAGAGTGTTCACCAATAACTGTCAGGTGCAAAGGAGGTATTTAGTGTGCAGGACTGTATCTTAATAATGCGGTCTTGCAGATGCTATCTGAGAACATGATTTTCAAAAATGGTATTCTTTAGGTTAGGTTTGGTTGCAGCTGGGCACTCCTGGGAGTAGGAAGTCGTTCTGTAGGCATCAGGGCAGAGGAAAAATGAAAAAACCCATCTGAATAGGATACACAAGGTCATTGCACAAGACCCATCTCAAAAAACTTCTGTAAAGGTAAATCAACCTGAAATCAGGCTTCTTTTAGAACAGGCTTTTTGGTGGCTCTTTTACATTTCTGTCATGGCTTTTAATTCGTTGTTTTGGGCCAGGACCAACAGAGCTATTCTGAAGTGCCTCAGCATGCATATGGTGTGTGTGCTGTTTCCATCATTAAACAGCCACGCAGCAGGGAATGGAGTGCCTGCTTGAAAACATCATGGGAATGGGATTCCTGGTACTTGAAGTGCAGGAGTTTATGGCTCATACTGTGGTTATGCATCCTTGCCAGCTAATATCTGGACAGATCCAGAAATTGAATATTATAAGGCTTAATTATAATTTTGACACACATTACTCACTGATTCTCTTCACAACTGGTTATATTTCCTATTGTTAGAGATACCTGTTCACAAAAACAAGCCCTCATACTAACCTTTCCAACTGTGGTTTAAAGTGGTGCTGTTATTATAGAGCTGACACATTGTGGCCCTGTGAACTTGTTGACAAAAAGAAACACGTAATTTAATCCAGATGTTTTACTGCAAAAAGTATCAACCGCACTTCAGCCTTCTTCTTTCAGTTCTGTCAATCAAATGTATCCTCTCCATTAGACAAGTGAACATGCCCTGGAAGAATGCCTGGTTTTGACAGGCATTCAGAACATGGTATGACTTTTTTTCTCATTTTTAATTCTTTGTTCCTTTGGCCTAGTCACATGTCTCTTTGTTCAGAAGACTACAGCCCTCCCCATTCACTCCAGTAATTAATTCAGATAAGTTTTGGTCACACCCCTAGAGCTTTACAATCTTTGCATGTAAATGAGTAATTTCAGCTTCACAGCGGATCACTATGTGAACTGAAATTAGTTTTCTTTTAAGTGTGAACATGTCAGATAGGTACAAAGGCATTTTCTGAAAGTTTGATATCAAGAAATTAGTTTATAAACCCTTTTTTTTTTTATTTATCCTTGAAAAGAGCCTTCACCACAAATTCTCACCTTCCCTTTACCTTTCCATTTCCCCTTCTTCTTATCAACAAATCTAACCTATTTGTACTTATTTTACCTCCTAACTTCTGTAAAACATCCCATTTTAAGTTGTAAATTAATTTCTCTTTGAATTGACATTAGATTTGTGTATCCTGACCAGGAAACTGATACGGAAATGCACATTACCTGGACCAATAGCAGTTTAGCTTTTTTTTTACAAGACTCTTATTTCTTCCATATATTTAATTTTTATTCTTTCACTCATATATTTTTAAAATAGGAAAAAAGGTCTGTCTGGAGACTACCTGATGATGTTGTGAGTTTCTAGCTGGTAATATTTCTGTAGCACTAATTCCTGAATTAGTATATCCTAATGCAATATAGCAAATCCTGACTAGGCTACCTGTCAGCAGGTAAATAACATATTTATGAGATTTGTAATCCAATTTCTAATTTAGAATGTTTTTTAAAAAAGGAACTGGAAAGGGGAGTCAGCTAAATTTTCACCTTTGCTTATACTGAATACTTGTAACTATAAGAAATCTGAGATCATCCCAATGAGCAGGAAGATTTATGATCTGTTCTGTGAGAATTCATAGGCTGAGCTCTCTCAGCCAATGAACCTTGATATTTATCTTGCCTAATTCTTTGTGAAATTAATGCAGAAAATGTTTAAGGCAAAAAAGATAGTTTGACCCACCATAAGTTTATAATGAATGATATAGGATGAAGTAATTGCTAAGGAGAAAGAAACCATTCTGTTGTATGCTGGTTTTCATGGATTCCATGACAAAGGAATGAAGTAGCATGGTGGTTCCAGGATAGGTGCATATTTTTGGCAGGGGCCAATGAATTTTTCATTCTGCTTCAGACAGAGCTGTCCTGGTGTGAAATTTGATTTTTTCAGCAGTGTATTTCAGCATGAACAACAGTGCTAAAAGTATAGACACTGTTAAAAATATGGCCACTGTCGTGTACAAAAGGCTTGTTAGGGCCAAATTTAGTCAGCTGAATGTGGCTGGGGAAGAGTCCAAGAGACTCTCTGGACCAAACAACTCTGTCCAGAACAAGGAAATATAACGCTATTATAAAAACATATATTTGAAAAAGAGAAATACAAGAACAAGATGGAAATGGCACTGGAAACCATGGCAACAGATGGGTCCATCTCAAAAGAGTAGGGAATCTAGGAACATAGTTTAAGACTAAAATTTATTGATCTATTCTCTATGAACTCCTTGTCATCTGAGGAACTGTCTTTCTGCAACCTGCAACATTTGACATTGTGGAATGTTTTAGAAATGTGTTAATTTCTTTGAAATATTTCATATATATAATCATGAGCCAGGTATCTAGGTGGAGTAGCTACACTGGGGTGCAGATATGCAGACAGAGCAACTGTGCCCCAAGTGTATTTTAAAAAATTCCATCCTAATAAATCATAAGAATGCTAGATCTGTCCCTGAAATAATAATTCAGAATCAAATCCTCTAGGGTGTGGTAAAATTCTCTCTCAGTCACTTGGGGTGAACATGTCCATTTTTCTGTGCCAGGTTGAGGTGTGGCATGACACATGGTCACCCAGTTTGTGCACGGGCTGGTTTCTTTGCACCATCCATGCCTCCAGGAGCAGTTGCCAGTGAGTGGAAGCTTAAGTGCCTGCCTGAGATTTCCCAAGTTTAAGGAAATCGTTTCTTAATCACACACTTAATTCTACTCATCATCATTATTATTCTAGCAAGGCAAAATTACAGTATTTTAATTTATGAAGCTCTGCACTTACATTTGTCAGTGTCTTGCTACTTTTTACTCTCAGAAATATGACACCTGAATCTTACTTATTGGTAATAGATTGATACCATAGTGAAATCAGAACCAATCATAAAGTCTCTGTGGTTTTTACTGACTTCAAGGATCTCTCTTGGAATTTTTTATATAATGAGATGCGTTTCTCAAAACATTTGAATGCCATAGTTCTAGACCTCTGCTTTTGAAAGATTTAACATGACACAAAAGTTCAAAGTCAATATGTGCACTTGCACAAAATTTTTAATTTTTTTCCCCCTAAATTACAGAAAAACTCCAGAATTATTAAGTGGGGGGGGACAATTGGACCTTGTGCAAGAGATGGTGAAAGATAAGCTGATTTAAGGATTTCTCTTTTTGTTCAAGAGACCTTTGGTAGCTGGGAGGCTTAGGCTTGGATTTCTTTTCCCCTTCAGCCTTTCAGAGCCTTGAAAGGATAACTGTTTCACAGACGACCTTGGACCTCTTGCGAGGAGGGATGAGGCAAACTGTTAAGAAGGCTCAGAGAGGAAAAGGTTTTGCATTCTTTCATGCCTGGTGAACACACGCTAAGTTTAGCATTCTAATATTTGAAAATAAATTTTTCCTAAGTCCTTCCATTGCCTGGAGTTTTGGGGCTACCTGCATTATCTTCCTTTACATTAAGAAATTGCTTGGTTCGTTAAAATGGTTTTAAATTATAGACTGATGATTGAAAAGTCCAAATATATGAGGCAAAAAAAAATTTTGCACATAGAGTCTGGGTAATCGTAGATCTGAAATGCAAAATAAAGAAGAGTTTGTTGGCTTTCTTTTTTTAGTGATATTCAAGCTAATAGATTACCTAAAGATTTTACTCAGCTTAGGAGGATCTGAAAGCCATCTTTTTACCCAAAAGATCTTAAGTGCATTTTGGCATTTAAACTTCTCTTTGGATATTTGGTTTCTGTTCCATGTAGATTCCTAAAGATCTCAGCTACTCCATCAAGAAACCTGTGTTCATCCAAGTAAGATAATTGATATTTACCACTGTTATTCTAGAAGCATTGCTGTCCTCTAGATTATCTGAACATATTGAGAATTGAGAAACGTAAAAATCATTGCAATATGGATTTCAGGCAATTTCCAATTAGAGAAAAGTATGAATCTGTTTTTAATTTTTTTTTTTAATTTTCACTGAAGAAATCTGACTCACAGTTTTTGAACAAGTTGCCATTCTTGTTCAGCTTGTGTTTGTTCCCAGAGATCTTTGTAATGCTGCTGTGTCTTTCCAACCTATCTTTTTTTCTTTACACAAATACTGTGTCTTTTGTCTTTGTGCTGGTGGTAGCAAAACACGTCTATCAAGAATAATCCTTTCTTTTACCATTTAATTATCTTTGAATCGCTATCATCAATTGTTTCATTTACTGCCTTCTCTAAGACTGACTGAGAAAATGAAATGTCCCAGTTCACAGTCCATTTTCTAAAAATAACAACATGGAAAATATGAAAGGCTTGTCCTAAACCCTGTTAAGGAGTTCTTCTCAATTGGCAGTTTAATGGAAATTCTGTCATGGGACATCTGGAAGCTGAGTGGAATAATACTTTTATAGCAGTAATAGGACAGTATTTTTTCTGTTAAGTTTTGATGAAATAGCAGATAAAATATTGGCTCCTCTTATCATTGGGAATTTCACAATAGAGGTTAGTTCTAGGATTTCATTCAAGGGAAAACTCAATATTGAGTGCTATGCCTTGGGTGTTCAGGACTCTGAACTGATCCATGCTGTGGATCACTCATGGTCACTTTATTTATTTCAGTGACTTGTCCACCTACAAAATACTCACTTTGACTCATGCAACAAATTCTGAATCTAGACTACCACTCTGGTCTTCCCCTGACTTACGTAGGTTAGGAGACTTGATCTTTATCATGGCCTCGACAAGTCCCAGTATCCGAGGTGTGTGGATACCAGCAGGTGTGACTGTGGGGACCTACCTCCTGGGGACACCCCAGGGCACAGCATAGGCAGATCCCATAGCCCTCCCAGCATTGCTAGGAGCCAAATGCATTAGCTGCCTCTCTCTGCTCTGCTTTGCTTCCCTGGGACTGGTTACCCAGGGGCCACTGGCTGCTGCAGTGTGATGAGGAGATGAAGGGATGATAACTGACTGCATCTTCAGAGAAACACTTCTGCCATCAACATGCCACGGGATTGCTGGTAAAACAGGCCCACTGCCTGACTAATTCATAAAACCTACTATAACTGATCAGGTGACCAAGCCAATGCCAAAAGAAAAACATTAAAAATTGGGAGAAAAAGCTTAAAATAGAAAGTATGAGCACATGTCTTCATATACCTCGACAGATGGCATCTCTTTAAGCAGGGCTTGTCCATATGGCAAGCAAGTAGGTTGAATCTGAGTGCTGTATAGGATCCCAATGGAGCAAAACCCAGATTTTTTTTCTCTCAGAGAGTATATGCTATATATCTCACTTATGTTTCAGATGACAACATAAACAGTTTTATGCCATCAACTTCTGTTAGTAGGTGCAAATAATTAGAGAGAAGGGGAAAGAGATGAAGAAACATTATTTTTTCAGTGAATTAAAAAAACTCTCCGAGTGAGAGTTTGAATAAACAGAAAATAAGAACAGGAAAAAAGAGGTATTCAAATGCCAGTAAAGCAATTTTCATAAACGGTTTAATAATTTAAGAGCTGACTAAGAGAAAATTGCAATTACTGAAGCTGCCCAACAACCCAGTCATTAGCACTGACAGGCAACAGAGTCCTGCAGTACCAAAAAGTCTGTGTCAGTTGGGAAAGGCTGCTGAAGACAAGAAATTTCTCTAATACAGTAGGAAGACTGCCCTAGTACAGAAGATTTCTGAATCAGAATAGGCACGTCCTTCACATTTTATCGCTCACAGGAGCTTAAGCATTCAGCTCACACACTGGTTACCGCTCTTGAGCTGCAAACTCTTCTCAACAGAGATACTCCAAGTATAAAGGAAAGGTTGTAGCTGAGAATGTATTACCTGCTGTGGCACAGGGATTACACTGCTTACACAGGAGGAAGCCTACCCAACAGTCTTATGGTGCAGGAAAACTGGGAAGAAGCCAATTTTATCTATGAAGAAAACTTTACAGATAGTTACATTATTCATTTCGAAACAGAAAATCTCTATTCTTTTTGAAAGTAAGTATGACAAGGCTATGATGTTTGAAAACAAAGAAAGCAAATGTATCAGTATGAAATACCTTTGTTTTAATGAAAGTTTAATTGCTGACAGGTTGAATTAATCTTGTTTATTGTTGACATGCAAAGTATTGAAAAATATTTCACTTTTTTAACAAAAAAAAAAAAATAGAAAGAGCCCAGTTTAAATATTTCTTAGCTGAATAAACATGTGTATGTACACATTTGGTGAAATGATGAATTAGATAGAAATAGTTTATATATTAAACTTCCTGCAGTTTTCCACATTTTCAATGGAGTTTAACAAACCCTTATTGTCCTCTTTTACAGACAATGCCATCTTTGGAACCAAGAAAAGAAAAAAGGTTGAGTATGACATTATGGAAACATACCTGTGCTCACATGCAAAAAATAGGGAGGGCTCATGATTGGATAAACTGGTGTGGTTTTACTGTTACATGTCATGACTGAATATACCAGTAAAAGTAAGACTGGACTATAAAAAAAAAAAGAGAGAACAGAACCTTATTTTCATGCTTAAATTTGTACTTTCAAATGAAACAACATATCTGAGGACATACTTGATTATTTGCAACCATCCTGTGCTGTAGTAAGACCTGAAGCTACAGACAGCAGTACCTGCATACTGTCTTGGAGACTTTGGAGGCACCTTGAGGGCAATAAGATGCCTATGCAAATTATAGTGGAAGACACAAATAAAGGTGTATCTTCAAAACATTATTAAATTACTTCTGAGTCAGTTGTTTCTGAGTCCCATAGAAAACTAGAATGCATGCAGAGGATGAGATTTCAGTCATTTACCATCCAGGTACCAAATCTCTAAAAGTCTAATGAATTTCAGGTTCCACCTATCCCAATTTTTAAGTTCTCCACAAATAGTTCAGGTTTTTTGATGGATAATTTGTGTCCTGTAGCAAGAAGCACCCAGAGCAATTGAGGAGCTGGTGAAAGAGTTTGCCAAGCTACTTTCAATCAAATACCAGCAGTCTTGGTTAGCTGGGTAAGTCCCAGTTGACTGGAAATTGCCCACCTACAAGAGGGGTCATAAGAATGATCCAGGGGACTATAGGCTTGTCATAGAGCAGGCCATCCTGGGGTTCATCACATGGCACGGGCAGAACAACCAAGGGATCAGGTCCAGCCAATATGGGTTTATGAAAGGCAGGTCCTGTTTGACCTGCCTGATCTCCTTCTATGACCAAGTGACTTGCTTAGTAGATGAGGGAAGGGCTATAGATGTTGACTAACTAGACTTCAGTAAAGCCTTTGACACCATCTCTCACAACATTTTCCTGGAGAAACTGACAGCCCATGGCTTGGACAGGTGTACACTTTGCTGGGTGAAAAATTGGCTGGATGTCTGGGCCTAAATAGTGGTGGTGAATGGAACTAAATCCACTTGGAGGTTCCCCAAGGCTCAGTATTGGGGCCAGTCCTATTTATTATCTTTACCAATGATCTGAATGACTGGGTCAAGGGCACCCTTAGCCAGTTTTCAGACCATTCAGAAGTGTTGATCTACTGGAGGATAGGAAGGCCTTGCAGAGTGATCTGGGCAGGTTGAATTGATGGGCTGAGGACAACTGCATGAGGTTCAATAAGGCAAAGTGCCAGATCCTGCACTTGGGTTGCAGCAACCCCATGCAGCATGACAGACTGGGGAAAGAGTAGCTGGAGAGCTGCCCAGTGGAAAAGGACCTGGGGGTGAGGCTTTACAGCTGTTTATGAGCCAGCAGTGTGCACAGCTAGCTAAGAAGGCCGATGACATCCTGACTTGTATCAAGAATAGTGTGGCCAGGAAATTATTTTCCCTCTCTACTTGGCACTGGTGAGGCTGCACCTCAAATCTTGTGTTCAGATTTGGGTCCCTCATTTCAGAAAGGATATTGAGGTGCTGGAGTGTTGTCCAAAAAAGGACAACGAAGTGGGTGAAGGATCTGGATCACTAATCTTATTAGAAGTGGCTGAGAGATCTGGGGTTGTTTAACCTGGAGAAGAGGAAGCTTGAGGTGACTTCTTTGCTATCTACAACTACCTGAAAGAAGGTTGTAGTGAGGTAGGGGTTGGTCTCTTCTCCTAAGTAACCAGTGACAAGACAAAAGGAAATGGTCTCAAGTTGCACCAGTGGAGCTTCAGCTTGGACATTAGGAAACATTTTTTCCATGGAAAGAATGGTTAGGCATTGCAATAAATTGCCCAGGGAAATGGTGGGGTCACCGTCTCTGGAAGTATTCAAGAGGCGTCTGGATTTGGTACTTAGGGATACTTGGGGGTACTTTGGGGTGGTTATAGTGGGGCTAGGTTGATGGTTGGACTAAATGATCTTTAAGGTCTCTTCCAATCTTGATGATTCTGTGATTCTGTGAAGAATGGGTGCTATTGCTAACTGTAACTATCATTAATCATTAGAAGTAGTCATTAGTGTATAGTTAACTTTTTCCCAAAACTTTCTCATTCACCAGACACATGAAGTATCTTTGACCTTTCAGTCTGAAAGATGAAACTCAGGAAACCATTCATCTTGTCAACACAAGGAAGGTTGAAGTTTGACAGTTCTTCCCTTCCCTCATTTATTATCTATAGAAAGAGGATGTAAACTTGGGAATGTATATCAGGCTGGTGAGTCATGCTGATTAGCAGATATTTAGCCAGGCTCATTTGCTTAACCTTAATGCTTGTCACATGTCATGCTACAAATTCCACTGTGCATTTACAAAGGTTTTGACATCGTGGAAGTAATTATTCCAAAATGGTCCTGATAGATTAAAAAAAAAGAAAAAAGGTAATTTGGTCCTAAAAACATTCTCTAATGAGAATGTTTCTGGGTCTGCAAACCATAGTCATGTTTTATTTATAGCCTGCCTATGATTCATCATTAGACTTTCTTACAGATTTTGGAAGAAAAATTGTTCTTCCATGCATGAGTGTTTTTAGATAACCACAGCTGCTCCTCACTAGCTGTTTCAATAGAAGAAAGCCTAACACTAGTATTCCTATGAATCTTTATTCCTATCTGCTCACATTCAATCCCATTTCACCACACACAATCAGTCCCATTGTGAGGACTTCAGGCAGCAGCCACCGCAGCCGGCATTTGGCTTGTCAGCAAAACCCCTCTTTGTTCCAAAGAGGAACAGCTGATGGGATGAAACTTTGCTGCTATCTAGAAAGCTTTGAAAGGATGGTGCTGTCCAGCTTTGCCCTGGCTATGCCAAAAAGCCTCTGAAGGTGTTTGAGGAAATTGTCAGAAACTCTGCTGGGTAGGCAGCAAAGAAAGGACACTACGTGGCCCTTCTGCTGCTTTGACATTAAGCAATTTGAATTTTTCTGTATATTGCTTCAAGAGTAATAAAAGGATGAACAATCTAACGTGATTTGTCATTGAGAAAATGATTTTTTGAGCTTTGGTCATTCCAGTTAACATTTCTGCTGCCTTGGTTTAAGAGCCTTCTCTGCAAATGTAGAAGTTTACAGGTTGTTTAAGAAGCAGAGCTTGAGCTAAACATTTTTGGCACTCATGTCCTGAAAATGAATTTTGGTCATCTCTGCACATACATATTTCTACCAGTTATTCCACTGGGATAAAACCCTGTTGAACCCTCTGGGCTGCAGGGGTACTATTTAACAACAGATGCTTTTGCACTTTCAGATACCATACCAGGCTATTATTATGCCCACATGTGCTCTTTCAGGACCTGATCAGACCTGAATTGAGAGAGACTCTGAGTGAAAGACCAGCTCACCAAATTTGGCATTCCTTACTGTGTACCTCTACAGACAACGCTGGAGAAGTGAGACTACAGCTTCACATGCATGACTGACACAGCTGTACCAAATGGAACTGTTTTGTTGCTTCCCCTTCATTCATCTCTGTGTTGGAGATGGCAATAAAACTTTGATCAATGCCAATGGGGATGCCAAGGTGACTGAGTGGCAAAGCAGTGCTAACTGCATTTGCTGTGCTTTGTGAGTCAAAAACAACTGAAGTATTGCGACTGTAATCAGCACATCTGGGGAACTCATAGGCTGAGTTTGTAATCTTGGCCTAAAGTTGAGGAAATGGATATGCTTGTCATTTACACTACTGGCAGTTTACTGCTGTCTGACGGCTTGCAGGAGGCAGAAAAAGCTGTAGGGAGTAGTTAAGTGGATGACTACTGACTCTCTGTAAATAGAAAAGGAAAAGTTGATGTCTTCAAGTAGTTCTGTAGCTTGAGTATTTGCAAATCTGTTATCTATTTCATTACTGTAAGAAGTCAGAAGACTTGTCCCTTTCAAGAGTATATTCTCCTTCCAAGAGTATTGGGATCATATAGACCTACAGTGCAAACCGTCTCATACTGTGTGAATATCTTATCTAGTTCCCATAAAAATAAAATATACATCTGTGAAAGTAGAGCAGCTTCACATGAATTCTATTTTTTCATTAAGGAGTACATGTTCAAACATATTCAATAAGTGTATATTTTAACAAAAAGCAACAGTCATCAAAAATAAGACATTTCTTTCCATGAGAAAAGGTGAATGCTCCTACTGGGATCAGTTTTCTGTTGTTGGCAAACCCATATTCAATGTGTTTGGGAAACAGTTGCATGCCTTTTCTTAATGGTTTTGTGTGTTCTCCATGCAAAATGCAAGCCTGATTTCTGTACCTCTTTCAGTTTGATGTTAGCATAAACTGGTTTTGTGTAAATTTATTTCCTGTGTCAAATTTGTATGGAGATTACCTCTTAACTATGCTAGGCAGAGAGGTCAGAGGTCTCTCTGTTAGACAAATTATTGTCAGAGGTCCTGTAAAATTCCAAGGCAGAAAACATAAGAAAGGCAGTGAAGGAAAGAAGAAGTTAGAAAAACACAGTGAAAAGTATGTTGTATGATAAAACCCATAGAGTTTCTAATAAAACACTCAGCTTTGCCAAAAATCTCCATATGGAAGAACTCATGTAGTTTAAGTTAAAAAATTGACTCCTCTCTGATAGACATATTGCAGAACATATATTAAGTATTTCTTTAAAATGTGACCTTGGAAATGTGAGTTTGGTGATTGGTGGGAATTGGGGAACAACTAGAGATTTTTGACCTCTGTGTAGTTTGGGTAAAGATCCATGCATATTTGGATACATAGCTGAAATGTGCCTTTGCCTGATTGATCCCATTTATGCTTTGTTCTCTTTCCATCTCACAAGAGAGTCTTTGGGCTGTCGTGTTTCCTTGAAGAGGCAACCAAGGCTCTTAACATACAGACCATCTACTTCCCTCTCTCCCTCAATTCCCACCTCATTCCAGCCATGTTTAACTCTTCCCTTCTGGACACGTGTACAACTTGCATGACTGCTACTGCATGACTGAGCATATATCCAGGGCATCACGAAAACCTCTGATCAGCATTCAGTTTACAAAGATACACAGGGATTTACATCCAACATAGCAGGGTAGTCTTGCCTACAAATTTATGTCTTTTAAAGAAGTCCAGGGAGAGTAGCTTTCATGCTCATTGCATAAGGAAGCCCTACAGTAATCTTAAATTTAGACGAATAAAAAGAATAATGAAATGGGGATCATTCTTACATAAAGAAATGGAAATCTATTTGAAAGAGAGGGAAATGTTGAAGAATCTAGAGGCAAAGAATTGCTGATTGAACAGCCATCATGAGAGAAAAATAGGAGAGAGACAAAAAATAGAAAAAAAGAAGCAACGGTCCCTGTAGAGGGAATAGCAAATTCGAAAGAGGAATAAAGACCAAAAGAAAAAGATATAGGGCTTCTGATTGCTCTTTTGATGGTGGTTGTTCTTTTATTGAAGGAATCAATAAAATAAGTTTACTTACCAAACATTTGTGGTGGTTTAAAACTGTACTGTTTGGCGGTTGCTTGTTACCGTCTTCTGTTGGAGGTTACCCAGCCCAGATGCCCCAGCAGACATGATAGGACTGGGTACCACTCTACCCTTTTGCCCTGGCTATCAGGCAGTCTCAGTTTGATTGCCAAGGGTGCTATTCCTAAATTTACCTACACAACTTCTAACTAAAGCAGTTAGGATCCATGCACACAGTGAGTAAAGCAAAAACTGTTCATACCTGTGAAGACTAAAACACACAAAGAATAAAACACACAGGGTCCACGGAAAGGCACTAAGACTGCAGGTCCACTAGGTAGGGTTCATGTACACGGTCCCACCAGATGGCACAGTGGCAAACTCTGGCAGAAGATTCAGAGGTGGTAAACTGTTTCTGCACTGTCATAGCTTGCTCCCTAACTTCATAACGACTCAGAGACTTTTGAGGGAGTCATATGTCTGTTAGGTGAGGTGAGGTGTTACAGCCAAATAAATAAGGTATTTTTCACTGGGACCACTTTTTAGGAAGTTGCCATATTTTATATTCATTTATTAGGAAAAAGTCAAGAAAAGGCATAGATTTTTTACCCTCAGTGAATCATGGGAGAACGAAATGAAAATTGCACTGCAGCAGAGCTAATTCATTTAATGAAAGGTATCCCTCTTTCAGGGTCTTTATACGAAATCTCTGTGAAGCTGAAGAGGTAATGAAGTGGGCCTCATCAATTCAGTTGGATTATTGTATTAGAAGTATTCTCTGAAGTATAATACAATTAATTCACCAGATGCATTAGACCAAGAATATGCATTACAGTACGACTGGTATCGTAATTCCTGAGAAAAATAAATCATAGTGATACATTTTCTTTTTAAAGCTAATGGATATGCCTCCACTGCCTGGAGCCCTTGTCAAACTTCTGTTCTCCAGAAAACATAATAAAATTTTCTGAAGTTAAACCTGGGGAAATAAAAATGTACATGCTAGATTTTTTTATCTTAATATAAACAGGCTATATGGTTAAATCAATTTGAATGTACCAGTTTGGAAGCTCCAGCTATTTTAAAAAGTCATCAAAGAGATGTATGTAATCTTCGGAAATGAAAATGTAATTTGACCATTTGTTCATTATATTCTATTTTTTCCTCAAAATTTTGCTGAGAGTGATGGAAAATGAATTGATATCAAATATTAGGGCCAAAATTTTCCAATCTGGGCATCAAAAATTAGGTTCCTAACTCCATATTTAAATAGCTAAATATAAGTAGCCTGATTTTCAGAGCTGCTGAGCAATCCCAGCTGCCACTGAAATCTGTGGAAGCTTTGGGTAAATACCAGATCGCCTATTTAGGCTCATTGTCATGTAAAGACTAAATAGAGATCAGGAGATTTTAGCCAATGTTATTAATGAAGGTCATTGCAGTAGGATTGGGATCTGTAGAAGTGCATAGCAAACTCCCAGTGACTTTCAGAGACCAAGCTGCTGCTCATGTGGGCACAAACCCTTCCTGACCCATCTCACCTTTTACCTTAAAACATAATAAAATGGCCCTATGCCCCTTTTGAATGGTCTCTGGCAACTAGAAAAAATCATTGCACCAATCACCATTGTTGTCTAAAGTGTTTTCTTGGTATATAGGCTTAACTGAACCTTTTCAGCTTCCTTCCATTCCACTCCTGCTCTTTCAAATGCAAGGTGGATATTTCACTCCTCCCTACCTGTGTGTGGGCACCTGCACCTTTTGAAGTAGCACTGTCTTATGTTGTTGGTCCTCCTTAATCTCCTCAACATCTTTCTCTATGATGAAAGTTGCATAATGTTTATCTTTACTCCACATGGCTATGACAGGCTCAAAAGCCTCTCTGAGCCCTCCACAGAGCCCAGGAGGTGTGGGTGTCCAGCTGCTGGCCTTACTTTCTCCCTCTGCAGAGACCTGCAGTGACTGGGTACCACTGATAATGAAATAAAACAAAAGAGAAGCAGCTTCCATTGAACATGCAGTTGGTGCAAAGATCAAAGAAGAAGTAGCAAAACACAACTTGAAAGAGAACAATTCAAAGGATCAAGCAGATGCTTTTTTTCTTACCTTGTGGTGCTGATGCAGAGTCAAGATCGAACCTGACAGGAGCCAGGATTCCACCTCCATTGTTATAATCCCTGATTTGCGTCAGAGCCACCACAGTCCTCGCATGTTGGGATTTTTGTCTTTTTTCCTCTCTCACTCCACTTTATTTTTCACAGCCAAGGTGTCCTCGTTTAAAACCATAACACAAGGGAACTCAGCTTTTTAACACAGTTCCCAGTCTTTCTTGGTAGTAAGACCTGCTTTCATCAGGCTTGTGACTTTCAAGAGTTATATTTCTGTTTAGCTTCTGGAAACTGATCTAACTGTCATGGATTCATTTGAAACTGTAAGTGGATCTGGCAGAATCTGATTTATGCTTTAGGTTGCTAATATTCTTTTTGATGGTTAATAACTTTACCAAGTTTAGCAGTTTGTGTCAAATCTTCCATGAAAAATGTCTTCCTAAAAAAAAATGTTATTTCTACATTTTGGTAAAAATACAGAAAAGGACTGTTAATATTTCATGAAAGAGGAAATGTCAAAAAGGTTCTTGTTTCATCAATAAGAAAAAAAAAATTAAATTAGCATCCATCTAACTGAGAAGTTTAAATGCCTCCAAGCCTTGGAGTAGGTGATTCTTGGGGGAAGTGGGAAGAAGAGACTCTTATTTTTTGTATCTGTATAATTTTCTGTGTTGAAAAGAACTAAAATTTGTACCCAAAGTCAGTGGACAAATTACTGTTCTTAAAGACATCACATATGAAGAAAAGAGAACTGAATGTTTTTAAAGGCAATTACAATCATAACAGAGTGAAGATTGATGGGCAAAGATGAGCACATTAGGTTTTCTGAAGTGCCTGAGTGAATTATAAGCCTGAGAACCACTGAATTTGAATGATGGTTTGGGACACCTGCCTGGTGTGACATAGCATCACTGCATTGAGCCCTGGTGCAGTGACATACTTAGGGGACAATAATGTTCCCAAGTTCTGAGGATGTGTGCCTGACTGGAGCTGCCCTGTTAGCAATGTGTTTATCAAATCAACTTCATCTTGGTCAGAGTGGCATAACTCCATGCCACAGCGAATTGCTTGGGACAGACAGGCCCATGTGTTCTTAGGTTTGTCGTAAGATATTTAGACTATATGAAGACAAGTAGGTTATGGGTTTATCAAAATTCACCTGGTCCGTCATCTACTAACATCCTAATATGAAGAGTTCTTCACAGTCGGCCCTAAGATATTTTGACAGGAATTTCCTACAGAAAGACAATACTCTCTGAATGGAATAACATGTATTTGTAACAGTAAGGAAGGGGCAACCTTTAGAAGAATTTCATCAGAGACTTGGAAAGAAAAAAGTTTGGAAGGATGCAAATAGGGAGTAGATAGAAGAGGGATATATAGAAAGGCTATACCAATAGTAAACAATTAAAGCTTGTGTAAACTTTGGTCAGAAAACTGTGTTCCAGGAGGTTTGTTTTGCTTCTTCCTCCCCAAGAGTAATTAAACAATGCTGCCTGAAAATCCACATCATTATTTAGGAGAAAATTTACCCTTTTCTCAAATGAATACTAGGTTTTTTGAATTTTTTTTTTTTCTGGAATTAGGCTATGAATACCTTTTATCAGTTTTTCTGTAAGACTTTTCAAAAGTAGTTTCAGTTAATGGACTTTCAGGCATGGTTTTTACTTACAGAGGGGAAAAAATGAAAACACCTTAGTCTTTTTTCTGCTCTCCTTTATCACAATCCTGTCTGATGTGAAGGCCATATTAACTTACACAGTTTGTATGATTCCCTTCCTTTTTTTGTGATTGCAGCTGCTCTTTCCCCTTTAGGAAACTAACGCTTAATGCTGAAATGACATAAAAATATGTAACAATTTAAAAAGTAAAAGTATTCTGAAAAAAGCTGCACATGTGGGTAGTAATTTTTGTATTTCAGTCAATTTCTTTCTTTCCAAATGGCAAGAAAACATTGCAATTCTTTGTGTGGGTAAATGTCTTTGGACATGTGTTCTTGAAGAATGGATTCAATTGTCAGATATTCAGAGGTGAACTGTTTTCCACTGTTATTTCTAATGATGATGGAGGAAATTATATTGTGATACAGTAAGTTATGGGTAAATATCTTGCCTGGCATGAGTTACTCTTAATATTTTCATTGACAATATTCCCATCGTTGCTGCTAGACTGTATTGCCTCCCCCTCATATTCCTTCACCAAAAAAGTATCTTACAAAGTGGGTCTTAGTAGTATTTCATACAAATATGGGTCTTTCTTACATAGTGGGTCTTACTAGTATTTCTGTCTCTCCCCACCCTTTTGCTGTCTCGCCATTAATTTCCTCTTCCCTGTCACAGCCTGTCTGCACTTCCAAGGTCTGTGGACTGTTATCTGCCTCTCATCTCTTCAGTCCCTGCTGTTTCAAGCTCTCTTTCCTCCTTTATGTCTGTTCTCATTATCCCAACCTCACCTTCAACTCTGTTGGCTCCTCTCCCACTGCATGCAAGCATGCTTTTGCATATTCTACATTAAAATAAGGCTTCTTTATTCAGCTTGCCCACTTACAATCCTATCTTCTTCCTCACCTTTGTTTATAGCACTCCAGGGCCCAGATCCAAGGATCTATTTAGGCTCCTAACTTGTCTTTGAATGCCTGAAAGTATTCTGAATGCAGTCTTGCCTCAGTTTTCTTTTCTCACTTCTGTGGTATCCTTTTATATGTCCCTTGAACCTTGTGACAGATGAATTCCTTTTTTTTTGGAAACAACATTAGTATATTTTGATTCTTTATGGAAGAGACACTATAGCAGCGGAGTAGGTTGTATTTGTGCTCCTACAGCCCCAGGATTGCTTCCCTAATGGTGGCTACTTCTGAGATGGAGCTAATAGAAAGCTTCTTACTATGTCCATATTGGACCAGTCAGCACAAATTAGTTCACAAAAATAAAAACAGAAATGGACAGTAATTTCCATTCTCATTATATTCTTTCTCCATCAATGGGAAATCTTCCCATATTTTAATAAGACATGTTATGGTCTATTGAGCCCTGCTGTGATTCTGCAGGCTCCTATGCTGAACTTGATACTCTCAGACACATAGTGTGAATCGTGGGGATGGTTCTGTGCAGGGGTAATTGTTAGACTCAAAGGTCCTTGTGGTTCCTTTCCAACTCATCATATTTTGTGATTCTGTAACCAATAGGTCAATGACACATGACTGCTTCACTATAAACACATCTTAAGGTTGTTGATAAACTTAGGTCTGTGGAAACAGTGCCCAGAACACAGAGGAGATAGGAGCAGCTCAACACAGACAAGTGAAGCTGATAGGAGGAATTCTGCCAGCAAGCATGGAGAGAGACACTCCTATATGGGGATTTTGGGTTTCATGGGGAGAATTATTGAACCACTTGAAGGCTATTGCACGAATTTCAGAGGATCCATAAAGAGGACCTAGGTATTGCAATGTGCCATATCACATCATGTTTTAATGTTGTAGCCACCTAGCAATGCTTAGAAACCCAACTGTGAGGGTCTATGAACTGAGCTGCATAAAATCCAGCTGCTGGAAAAGGCAATTGGGAAGTGCTATGGAGATATCAGAGCATTTGAACGCTTTTTGGCCTTGTTAGCCTTTCAAATCACAAGCACTTGCAGAAAATTATCCCGTTTTCCTCATTCCTTTGGGACTAGTGGTGCCGAACTGTTTGCTGGAGTTAAAAAAATTGACAAATGCAAGTCCTTGGTTTTAAAAAATTGACAAGGAATTAGTTTTTCTTCCTGAAGCTGGCTATGAGGAATATTGAGACACTTCACGATGCCAAGTAATCAGTGTTCTTCTTAATAACTGCCTGGTGAACACATGTGCTTCTGGCTTCTGTCAGAGATGCTTTAAAGATCTGAGTTCTGTGTTTAGATGTCTGAGGTCAGGCAGCCAAGGTCCCTTCTTTATATTCAGCTCACAGGTGTCATCCTCTTAGTTGTGCCTGACAGTATTTTATGTTTCTTAACTTTGCATATGAGTGGTTAATGGCCTGTAACAAATCTTGGAAGGACACCTAAAACAGAGCAAAACTGTAGGATGATGATTGTTCTTAGTACATTTCTACATGCAGCAGGGGCCTGATTTTCTCACTTGGGCTTCAGGAGCTAGAATGTCCCCATGCTGCCTTCCAGTACCTGCCCACTGCAATGCTTAACGCAAAGGCATTACAGTGTCCTTCTAAGCTCTCCTCGTTTGTATAAGCTTAGGTTGAGTGTTTCATCTTTGACTTCATAGCTGATTGGAAATTACTTACTGTACAAGCAAGAAAATGAGAAACACTTATTGCTTTAAAACTGATCCACATGCAGTGGTTGGTGATCATGTTTGAGCTTCTTTATATTTTAGGGAAAGAGAAAGCTATGCTAGCTTGTTTCAGTAGAGCATAAAAATATCAGCAAAAGTACATTAAATTTTGTTTATCTGCATTCATGTATCCTAGAAGAGGATTATCTCCTTGGTTATTTATTTTTTGTTGATTCTTAGGTTCACTTATTCCAGACAATAAAGAGGGAAGGGGAAATAAGGTAAAAGTAAGTGCAATAACATATAACAACTGTTGTAGTTGAGACTGGAAATCTTAGACAAAATTTATTAAAGAAGCCCTGGCATTGACCCATGAGGTGCAGAAAGTATCCAATCTTCGCCTCAGATATTTTCAATAGTTTAAATCTAAGGAATTATAGAGGTGTGATCGAACCACTTTTATTCTTCAGGTTTTAATGATGGCAAACTGAGAATATTTATACAAAATTTATTATTATGAAAGATCATCCAAAAGATCTTAATCAGAATTATTCACTAGATAATATAAACACTAAAACTACTAGTAGTATAAGATAGGATAGTACACTATATTAAAGCAATTATTGAAGCAATTACATTAAAGCTAGCAAAAAAGAAATAATTATTAAGTAGAGATTTGATGTAACTCACCTGCTCCAGTGCTCATGGGGAGATCTCTTTTGCTCAAGGAGTATCCTTGGGGGCTGTCCCCAAGATAAGAATCTCTACACATACACCCCAAGATGGGCTATGTTAGAAAAACCTGACTGTATGAAAGACTTTTATAACATAAAGTAACTGGCTGCTAGTCATGGGTTTACAGGCCAGCTACCAGCTTATCAGTCACATCCAACTTCAAAAAGCAGGATATGTGTTTGGTGAATCAGGCTGGTTTTAGCCTAATTCACTACCAAAAACATTACCATGGCACCACTGGTAACTCACCACAGATAACTTGCATGATAGCTTGCATTGTATGCACTCTCTGATCTAATTCTAGGCCTTATTGGGGCAGGCCCTCCTGCCACAATAGCCCTCTGCAGAAGAATTGGGAAGTAACATAACAGGTGGAATCTAAGTGTAAAAGAAATATTAATTCACCTCCATTGGTATGTCCATAAGTGCTGAATGCTAATGTGTTTTTTCCTGATTAAATTAAAAGTAATATATTTTATTAATTTTTTGAGGAAAAAAAAGACACATTGTTGAAAATAATCCTTTCCCTGTGAAGCTCTATCCTTCCATTGTCACAAGGGCTAGTAATACACCTCTTAGAAAGAGACATAAGCTCGTTTCAGAAACCTGAACTTACAACCTTTCAATGATGCAGCAATAAAAGCTGCCCACCTTGCACATTGGAGAAGTTTAATCTGGGAAGTAAAAAGAAGACAGGGGAAAATGAGAAACAGATCTGGGATGAAAAGAATGGAAAATCATCTTCAAGCTCTCCCACCTTCTCTTCTAGAGCATCACAAGAGCCCAAAGGAGGTGGTAATCTGGTGCCACACTTCATCCCATTGAGGCTGGGATTGCAGCTGCCCTGGAAACATTCCTCTTGCTGCAGGGTGAGCAGTGCTAGGCTTGCTGCCAATTAGAGGTCTTTGCTGTGATTGTGCATTTGTTTGAATTACAGGCTCAGTCCTTCCCTTGGCTTGGCTGCTGGGCAGGACCCATGTGCAGATACTTGGCATCTCTATGAGCCTCTCCAGAGCTGTTCAGGAATGCTGAAGAAGCTGGCAGCTTCACAGATGTTCTGGGATCCCCACTGTGGTATGGACAGCAAGGCAAGGCTCAGCCGGGCACTTGTGAAAAACTGAGTCTTCTTGCCATGTGTCTGGCAATACTCACACTTTTTGTGGATCTGAACGATGGACACCATTCTCACATATATTTAGTAAACCAATTTTAGTAAAGTCTGGAGAGCAAAATAGTCTAGGGAAGCATGTTTACTTTGCTTAACCTGTTTACCTGATGTTTCCCCCTACACAACCATCTTGCTTATCTGGATGGACAGGGAATGTTGCCCAAATCAAACATAATTTCTCCTGCTTTTAAATACTGACTGATATAAAGTACTCAATGTGATTGTGTGCCTTTATTAATTGAGCATTGACAGTATAACTATATATACAAATATACAAAATAGATCTATGTGTGTATCTTTATGTCTCTTCAGAATCACAAATGTACTGAAGATAGAAAAAAACCTGATGCCTGTTTAAAAAATGTTCTTCTATACTTTTTTCCCCCTGATGTTTCCCCCTAAAATCACATTATAAACAATAATAAAAAGCTGAATAGAGAAAAAAAAAAAGTGATGGACAATTCAGGCCACGGAAAGAAAAGAGAATTTTTCATTCCATGGTGAAATTACAGAAAAAATTGTCTCAAAATTTGTTTGCTTCCTCTTGTGATGGAAGATGATAAATATTGATGAGCTTTCAAAAAAACCTACTAAATTAATTTGAACTAATAATGTGAAAAACTCTCTGTGCAATAATAAATACGGAAAGTTATTTATTCTTAAAAATGTTCTTAGGCTGCAGGGGCAGCAGTACTGGAGGTTCTTACTTTTGTGCATTTTCCCTAAGAATGGAAAATAACTAACTCAGTCACTAAGCCTTTTTTGATCTCAATTGAAAACCCTAAAACAAAGGCTTTGAGATACAAACCTACTCTACACTAGCAAGCTCCCACTAACACTTATTACACCCTCAACTCTTTTATGTGGCACCCCCAACAACTGTGAGGCAATTTACCTCTTTCCCTGAGGAGAAATTTCTTTACAATTGCTGCACTTGTGCCAATGCTCGGAAATGCCCCTTGAATTGTTAAGGTGGTGAAATATCTGGGAATCGGGGCTCTATGCCTGAGAGCTCTGCATATTAAGAACAGATGTGGCAGTACTTTGTGTTGCAGCATCTATATTTTAGGCACTTGGCCCTGCATCAGCATCCATTGTTCCCACATACCCGGAGTTCCTGTCCTGTGCAGCACATCTCAAGCTGGGGAGGATGCCAGGGGAGCCAGCACAGTAGTGCAAACTTGAATTAGCAAGGAAGGAGGAAATGTGTGAAGAGAGTTGGATCGAAGTACAACATATGGACCTTTATTCTGGTACTTCCCATCACTCAAGATTCATAAGACTTTATGAAATCAGGTTCCTAGGCCTTTTTCTAGTGATGCCTCTTTATGAGCTAATAGGTCAGGCATGACAGTGGGATGCGGGAAATTGAATTCTGATTGGGTTTTCTTCTGCATGACATCTTGCTCTCACATTTACCACCTTCCAAAAGCATTCTACAACAGCTGCGTTATAACCCCCCTTTCCTGCTCAATTGCTTTGTGTGTGGTGGCTTATCATACATCATAAGCATGGATGCAAAAGACAAGGGGGACAGTTCTTTATCCTTGTAGTTTGGGCACTCGTTTGGAAGTAATGAGACCTGAGCTTAAGTTGCCTGCTCTTTTTAGAGTTTGTGATCTTTATATTTAGTGGTCACTGAATAAAGGTATTTTTTCAGTGCTTCAGAGACAAAATCATTTAGCACTGAAGTTCTTCTGGACACAGACCTTTAGGCATCTAAATATTACCTTTTTTTTAAAAAAAAAGAAAGATATCTAGACTTTACAAATACCTTTTTAGTGAGGAATAATTTTATGATGTGCAATGTTTTGAGCTTTTGGAGGTGAGCTTTGACCTGCTCCCCAAAGAACAGAACTTAGATTTCCTGCAGCTGACAATCAACACTCATTAGTGTTTATATCTTTTCCAATGAGAGAAAACCATACAGATAAATACAGGCAAAATAACCTTTTAAGCAGCAAGGATTCCCCTTATGATACTCTTACTCACTGCGTTTTCTCGGTACTGGATCAAAAAAACCCCATCATTTATGAGAGCAAGTCACAAAAATGCCTAGATGAGTTCAGTCCTTGGTAAACGCTGGCTCTGATTTGGGACATGTGCTATTTTTGGTGCTTTGTTATGTTATTTGATACCCGTAGTTGGTAAAGTACTTGAAAAAGGTGGAGTTTCCACAGAAGTACTCTCAGTCCTGTAGCATCCAAGGTCACAGGACTCTCACAAATGGGAGAATGCAGATAAAGAGAAGCTGGCATGTGTCCTGGAAAGATCCTGGTAGTTGATGAAAAGAACAAACCAAATCCCTAAGCAGTAATTTTCTACAGTTCAGTAATTAGGGGTAAATTGAGACTTGAACTTTTTCGGTAAAGTAGGTTGTTTTTTTTTTTTGAGTAAATGAGACAGACTTGTGTCAAAGTACTCCTGTGTTTTCTTTTACCAACATCCTTCAGACTGCAGATCTGATACTTTATCTATCTCTGAGACCAGAGCAGTGGAACATAACAGAAGGATTAGTGCCAAAAAAATTTTGTGTACAGAGAGAGACTGGACCTGTGACATTTGTCTTACCCCAGCTGGCTACTATGGAAACTTACTATTTTATTGACTCATGGCTGGAACTACTGAGGAATACAGCATCTGGAGCATACTGGGGAGCCTCTGAAGGTGGTGGTGTCTACTCCAGTTGCTGGTACTGCAGCGTGCCCTTCTCTAAAGCATCCAATGTAAGTTGGCAGAGACCTGCCAAATCTCCAGAGGAAAACTTGAACCCATAATTTTTAATTTTTCTTACATGTTGCCATAAATGAACATCTGACAAAACATTTATGAAGGCATACCCTGCCTGAAACATAGGAATTAAAACCTATGCTAAAGAGTTTCTCCAGTTTTCAGGTCTAAGTAAGGCTTTAATCTGAAGAGACTGAACACTATCCAAGGGAGAAACTATTCACCATATTAGTAAAGGGTAGATTAAGAACAACTTTGGGGCATGTTAAAGTCTTTTCAAACACAGTGCCTAGACATTGAAAATCACCTAATTTCTCACATGGAAAAGTGCTTAGTGTGCTTGTGGATGCTATTGTCCATCATGAATAAATCAAAAGCGCTCAGTCTTTGAAGCATAATTGTCTCAGGTACCAAATTTCATAGCTGTTTTGTACAACTCCAGACTTCACTCTCTCCTGCAATGGTGGGAGGGATAGAATGTACATTTGTGCTGATACTAATGCTTTATCCATTACTTGCTCCATTTCCTTTTAATCACTTGAGTCTGTTCAACCTAGAGTGATCTAAAAGGAGGAATGAAGGAATCCAATTGCTACAGTTATACTTGTGAAAAAATAGAAATAAAAAAAAAAATAGAATTATGAGTATGTGAGGATTTTTTAAATAATAATGTGATGACCTGCCTAAGCTAGAAAAACTGTTAAGAGTGACTCTCACTGTATTTCTAGTAAAAAAGTAGTTGCTCAGAATGAGTAAGCATAACCCTATATGAATTGTGCTAATGCTCTGTATTGAATATGGAATAGAATGCAAGTAGGTTGCTTGCTTTCTCTGCAGCAAAACTGATAATGGTTTAAATTCTTTTCATGCTTCAAGCTAAAAGCACTGAATGCATACATCCATAAGTAACTTAAGATGTATTCTACTTCTCACAAAAACAGAACTTCTGAAAACTGCATTGTATGCCAGCAAACCATGTTGTTCTAAAGAAACTCAAAAAAACCCCAAAAATGGTGTTAACTTCAAACTTAAGAGAAAATAGTTAGCTAGACCTAAAATCACTGTTAAAAAGAAATTCATAATTAGTTAAATCCCAAGTCCTGTGCATCCTAATACTGTGGGCAAAAAAACACACACATAAAGTGAACTCCAATATAATCAATACCGTCAATATTTGTGATGACTAGTGAGGTAATTAATAGTCCGTTAGTGCCTAGTTTCACACTGCCATTTACCAGACTCAGGATTTAAGATTCCTTCTAGCTGCCCAGCAATTGCATCAGGACCCAGCATGTGCAGCTCTGTTGTATAATTGGAGTTTCATTTTGAGTGGGTGTCCTGGTTTGGAACAAAT
This sequence comes from Calyptomena viridis, assembly GCA_013390005.1. NCBI lineage: Eukaryota > Metazoa > Chordata > Aves > Passeriformes > Eurylaimidae > Calyptomena > Calyptomena viridis. The sequence continues at coordinate 83,046 of WEIV01002562.1, forward strand.
ATATTCAGAGGGATAGATAAATACAGGCCACAATCACCCTCTCCCACCAGGTTTGAGGAAAGAAATATTTCCTCAAAGGAAAGTGAAAGGGAAAAAAAGAACTATTTATTTAACCAACACACAAGAAAAAAATAACAATAACACCAAACATCAAATAATATATATANCAGCCCTCACTATCCTGAGTCTCTTTGAATAACAAGAAAGAGCCTCTTGTTTTTCACATTGCTATGAGGATACTCAGTTTCTGAGCCAGACACAAATTCATGTTTGCTATTCTCTTTTCTTCCAGCAATTAATTAATACTTTTGGGTTTGGTTCTGCATATGCTGAAGATGTAAACAACACTTGGTTGCTGACCTGGAGGTGCTCCTGTCATCTACCTGGACTTCTCAAAGGAAGTCTCACTTTGCAGCCCCAAGGACACAAGGTATTTGATTTGGGGAATGATGAAGAAGGCCAAACTGCAACCACATGATAAAGTAAAACAGAATTAGCTGGTCAGTAGAAATCTGGAACTTCCTGAAGTGGAGTTTTTTCCTACTTCCTGAATAGATAAGGGGATATTTTTCTTACACCAGTGATGAGGACATCCCTAGACATGAGAGGTCTAGGGGCAATGAAATGCAAACCATCAGAGTAGCCCTTTCAGCAAAAACAAGAAAGTATTGCAAATTTTTTGGCCAGTGGATGAAATCACATATTCTTTGATCATCAGCCAAATTTGGGCAGCAAATGAGATTAGTATTTTCTTCTTAATATTGTTAAAATGAAGGCTGGATAAAAGTAATTTCTCCAGTTGTAAAAATACCTATTTGCTCTTTGTTTTTAAGGTCTGTGTCTTTTACAGTTCAGGGAGCAGGACCATTAAGCCACAGAATTGAACTAACACTAAAAATACTTCTCCAGTTTGCCTTGCTCCACTAGAGCAAAGCAAGGGAACAAAGTATCAGCATATTGAGATCAAGTTCATTCCTGTTATCAGTTTAGTGTCCTGATTTCAAAAACATCAAGACTACCTTCACATATGATAATGCCCCATTTATGGGTTAGTTTCCTTTTGGTGAAATTTTCCCATTACTACGTGAGATGCTGGCAAAACTGAAGAAGGAAAAAGGTAACCCACTAAGCTGAGAGCAGAATTCCTCAGATGGGGTGGGTTGGAAGACTTTTTTTTTTTCCAGTGTGAGAACTAATGGCCCTGATCATTGGGTGGCAGGGAGATTCCTGCTCTAGGATGGCTGTGCGGGGGGAAGAGGTGTGGTGGGCAACACCGAGGAGTGCTGAAGACAAGAGGGCTGGGGGTGGAGTATGCCTGCCTTTCATCCCCCTCACTCTGGACAAGAAAAACTCCGTGTGTGACCAGCCCAGGTCTCACTGGTTTCCAGGAGCAACCCCTGGTGCTGTTTCTCCCCACACTCTCCCTCTCGCCCGGCAAACGGTGGAGAGATCCCGACTGCTGCCCCGGGACCACATCGCCTCTGCTGCTGTCGCTGCCTGGCCCGGCCCAGCCCCTGTGTCCAGGTGGGCTCCGCAGCAATCCCGGAGACTGAGAGCCCTGCCTGCACCAGTCCTCGCTCCGAGCCTGCCCGTCTGTCCCTCCCCATCTCCCGCTGTTCCTGTATTGGACAAGTGACTCTCGCCCGTCTCAGCAGCAAACCGGGGAACCCCCGTGTGAGTGTGACCCTGCAGGATCTGCCTGTTTCTCCCACAGCTGTGACCACACCGAGGAAAAATACACAGAATGGTGAGGGGTAAGGTTTGTTGGGGTGATATTTCTTGTTACTGTTGTGTTACTCTTCTTCTTCTTCTTCTTTTTTTTTTTTTTTTATTCTCTACATATATTTTATTAAAGAATTGTTACTTCCTTTTTCTACATTTTTGACTGAAAGACTCTTGATTTAAACAATATAGTGAAGCGGAGGAGGAGTGTTAGTGGTGATACAACTTGCTTATGCCCTGCACTTGTACACAGTAATCATTGTCCCATTAGCACTCAGGGCATATGTTTCTGCTAGCCAAGCTGACAACCAGCCTTATTTATTAAATTCCCTTCTCAAATTATTCAAGTTTATGTGTAGTATCTGTATCAGCATTATCCACACTTAGCTGACATCTGTCCTCTGTGGAATTGGGCTGCAAAACTCTCCCTGTTGACACAGGGAAAGTAACAATTCACAGTCTTTCTAATGAAACATTTTCCACAGTGCTATAGGCTGATGGAAAATTAAATAATATTTGATCAGGAAAGGAAATTTTCTTTTTGCAAGAAGACAGCTTTTGTTCTGACAGGAAGATGTATATCTAAATCTATGTATGCCCTTTCTCCTGCCATCAGTAAGCTGGAATGGTGTACTTCTTCCTTCTCCATTAGAGACAAAGATATCAGCAGGCTACTGGCTGTCCTTGCATAAGCTCTAGCAGCAGGTGTTATGCAAGGAGTGAGTAAATGTTATATTCCTTACAGAAATAAGAAAAACAGCAACTTGTGAGTGTACAGATGTGCTTTAATACAGTGCGTGTTTCCTTAATGGCCTTAATTATAATCTAAATTATATATAAGAGTTTTGTTGTTTTCATGTTAATGTTCTCATAAAAGAATAAATGTTACTCAGGTTTGTTCACATTGATTTAAATTACTCTTTTTCAGTATTGCCATCCTTTTGCCTAAACTACTGCTGAACATATTTATGCAATTCTCCCAAGGGAAGGATTAAGTTATTGGTTTATTTACGGTATTAGAACATGCTCTGAAACGGAGCAGTTTCAGTTGGAGTAGAGGACATAGTGGTTTTCCCATCAGCATGTCACTCTCTGCCCTCCCCTTCGACATGTGCCTGGCTTGCAGGGTGGGCAGCCTAGTTAGTGTAACCCTACTGGATACACAAGTCCCTGGGAGTCCCTTTCAAAGCAACAGCTTCCATGTAATCATAATTGTAGTTTAAGATGGTGTGAGGAGATCACAAAGAAGGCAGGAGAAAAACAAAGTGACAAAGGAAAGGTGAAAGATGCAGAAATAATCTATTTTATGTTCACATTTGCACATTGAACAATTCAGGAAGTTGGCAGACTGCTTGCACTCTGCATTACCTTTTCTTTTCAATTAATTTAAAAGTTTGAACAATTCATTACAAGATTTAGTGGCAGGACATCTTTCCAGTAGCTTGATAATGACTATTTCCTTGGCTAATGAATCTCTCTGTTGCATTTACTGGGGTTTATTCCACTGATTCACATATTAACTTATAGGGAGCCAGGTAGCCTCAGGTTATCAATTAATAAAAGATGCTTTGTTCTACTCTCTTGTGCTGTTATGTTTTTGATGTAATTATGAACCCTTTTCTGGTCAACTTGTTCATGATCATGCCAGATTCAAATTTCAACCTTAAATGAACAGGAAGCACCCAGAAAAAAAAACGTGCAGACCTGATGGACTGTCACATTTTCATAAACAGGGACAACTGTGAGATTAGGATGCAGTGCAACTTCTCCCAGCTCTCACATGGCTCACTGGCACATTTTTTGCTGCCTTCCTCTGCCTCCTGTCCAATTTGCTCTTATCCTTTCTCTGAAGAAAATGTGAGTGGGGAGAAGATCCCTTTCTAGGCAAGAAGTAAGTAGCACTGAGAAAATAGGAAGAAAGGGCAAGAAGATAGTATGCCACAGCAACAGCCGCATTACTGTAAACTTGCTACTTTCTGAGCACAATAAGGCCTCTACCAGCCCTTCCTTCATTTGCCATGTCTGCACACTTGAGGGAGTTTCTCAAAAGCTCTGCCTGGTGCTGCAAGCTCCTGGTTTTGTAAAGTTGTGAAGGCAGCACTGCGGGCCAGGGACTGCGCATTTCACAAATGCAAAGAAAGAGCTCTGCTTGAACCTGCCTCAGGGTCACAGAGACCAGGACAGCAAAATAGTTTACAAGTCACAGTTTTCATGCAGTTGAGGTGTTGTCAGCTCTGTTGGATGTCTGAGATATGTTTTGCATTTTATAACGAAAGTGCTTCAAGTGCATCCTCAAAGTGTGGGCACTAATAAGCCAGATGCCACTCAGCTTTTTTTGTTAAAAGAATTGTTCTTGGACACAAGTTCATGTACTGGCCTGTGTTCCACCTGTTGTGGTTTTAAGTAGCCAGAGTTTTTTATTAGCTGGGGGGGCTAGGAGAGAGACTTCTTTAAGAAGCTGCTGGAGTTTTTCTCTGCTCTAAGCTAGCCCAAGGTCAGCCGACAA
>WEIV01002562.1:87563-100928 GCA_013390005.1 Calyptomena viridis
CTTGTGTGAAGTAGTTAATAAACAGTTGCTTGTAATCCTTATCACAAAAGTCGAGGGTTTTTTTCCCCTTCTCTGAGAAATTTTAGATCTATGTGTGGGCTCTCGGCTTTTAGCCAGAGTCAAACCATAACACCACCTTATCATGGAAGTGCCTCACACAAGGCACTTGGAAGAAGGAAATTTACTACAAACCATCACACACAAGCCTAAATTTCTCATCCTGTCACAGACAACTATGCAGCAGATGTTCAGACCAAAACCTCTCTAGAAAATCCCTTCCTCATATTTCTGCTCTGCCAAGGCCACAAATCACTACCAGTAGCCTGGGGAAAACTCAGACTTACTAAGTTTAAAAGCCACAGCTATTTTGTTTTACGTAAGAAAAAATAGAGGGAAGATCATGTGGCATTTGTGGGGTGAAATCAAACAAGCTTTAGAAATGGGTCATGGCCTTCATTAGAGGAAGCCAAAAATAGTCCCTGATAATCCCAGCTGAGTGAAAATTCTCTTCTAATCTCAAATCTGACAATGGGAATAAACAACACACAGGGAAAATACTTCTGAATCCTTAATACTGAGGAGTAGCTGTGCACTTTGTTTTGTATATCCCATCTTTGTCACCAATATTCAATACTTCAGGAAAGGGCAAAAATCTACCCAAAAGCAAGGTATTTGAGAAGTACAGCTCTAATATGGTTCCTTCCATCATAATTACAGAAACTTCATTAAATAATTAATTATCACAACATGAATATGATTCACATATATGTAGTAAGTAAAAAAATGGAGATGTTACCTTAGTTAATGTCCAAGTAGGATGACAGACCCATTTGAAACTGTCCTACAGCTGTTGAAAACCCTGTCACAGAAACAGCCTTTCCCTGTAACCCAACAGGGAGCTAAGTTGCTGGACTCTGCTGTCACAGCGGGTTATCCTTGTGGGAAGGTTCATGCAGACCGGCGCAGTGATACAATGAACCTCTCTTGCAGCAGCAAATTGGGTGACTGTATCCCATGAGTGCTTGAAGTCAAACTGCACTGCAAGACCGTATCTGGTATTACAACTGCATCCACCTGTACGAAGGCACTTGGAGTCATTCCAAATGCTGTACTGGGGGAGTCAGGATCAGTATAGTTCCTCTGACAAGGGTTCCTGCAAGCTAACTAGTTACTTTGCCTGCTTTTGGAAGCCTAGCTGATCTATTGGCATTGTGCTCTATAGGTATTTTCGCCCATCTAGAAGCATTTCCAATTAACCCTGTGGTAAAGAGACACTTCCTTTTATAATGTACACCTGTCCTTCAGAAATGGGAGGATGCACATTTACCAGTTGGTAGTGCACTTTCTTTTAATCCAGAGCTGACATTCGGACATACTTCATTTGTGAAGAAAGCTTCACATACGACTCTGAACTTCAGACCTGCTTGTGTCTTCCTGACTTAGAGCTTCTGATTTTCACTAGTCCCATAGCTGTAGGAAAATCTTCAGTTATATGCTATGATAATATAATTAATATAATATAAATATAAATATTATTCAAGACAAAGACAATTAACAGAAGCTGCTCTTCTTATGAGTTCAGGACTACAGAGCATGTTCTGCAGTGGTAAGGGCCTATGTGAGTTCAAAAGTAATGTCACATGCAGGAGTGTGAAAGAGGACTGCACATTTAAGATAAATTTACACAAAACATCTGTATCACTGTGATTTCTATATTACAACTTGCATGAAAATGAGTGTAGGAGGTAGGATACTTCTTAAGGATTTAAACTCTTCTAAACTGGTGGGACACTTTTTCATGATACATCATGTAGAGAAAAAAAGACCATGACCAAAATAGACAAATTTGCTTTAGTGAAAAATCTTTCTATACTGTTTTGATGGGTTAATCAGGTTGTGTTACAGCACATGACTCATGCCTGCAGCCAATGTTGATAATTAATCAGAAACTCAAGTGAGCAGTGCAGGATGCGAAAGCACCAGATGAAGGCATACAGCAATGAATCTTAGGTTTAGTCCTGACACATAGGATTTACCTGTGAACTTCATGGACTGAAAGTCTGTGTATGGTGTAACAGAAGAAAAGCCTCACTTTGCATCATCACATACTTCTTGTAGTTCAGGAAACAGTACATAACACATAATTTCATGTAGAAATCTTATGAGAACTAGTGGGCTATGATCCATGGAGTTTTTGCACCAGGGACACCACTCTGCAGAGCTGGGTTTGGCCAGGGGAGCAGTACAAATGTGAAGTCCTGCTTCGAAGTGGGTTTTATGTGGCCATGCTGTAATGTTTTCCGACTAAATACAGGATCACTGTTTTTTTATGGTGCCTGCATGCAACAAAATGCGTTGCCTGTACTGCTGCTGGTGTTTTATGGCTATCAATGTGAAGGATGGGAATGAATAATCGCAAAATGAAGGATAAGGTAATGTTGTCAGCAAATCTGTCTGCATAGCATCTCAGATGAACAGCACCATCATTTCCTTCCTCTCTTAGCCTGGGCTATTCCCACCTCAGGGATTGTTAACACTAAATTTAACTCAAAGAAGCTCTGCAGTTTCATGTCTTTTGAAAAATTATTTTTATCTTGCTGTGGTTCAAGACTTTATTTACAACTCATTCCACCTAAGCTGCCTTCTCTGTTTGTTTTGTTTGCTTATTTATTTTAATTATTCTTTTTTTGTTCTCTTTACTTCTTTTCTACTTGATTCCTTTCCTTACTTTGACCTTTTACTTTTTTTTCACATTCATCTCAACACTTCCTCTCAGGCACTGACTGTCCCATTTTCTTCCTTCCCTTGCTTGTCAGTCAATAATCTCACTCCTAGCCAAGTTGTTGTGCTTCACCACAGCCTTGCTACATCTAGTAACTCAGTCCTCCAAACAACCTGAAATTAGAAGAGTTTCCTAAACTAGTCTGTAGGAAATAAAGCAGACCTGAATATTGTTGCGGTTGCCCCCCAGTCACGTCGGGGGTCACCATAATGCCGCGGTTGGGACAGCCAGTGCGACATTAATCACGCGTGTGCTGCGTGTTCAGGGGTGCCGAAATGTAACAATTTATTGTTTACAGAATAGACATTTATACACATCAGAAGGTTTGCATATTCTAACATAATTGGTAGAGAGTTATCTAGCTACTTCACCATTGGCTAAAGGTACAACACTTGCTCTCTGCTCATCTCAGCTGCTTTTTCTCTCTCCAGGCATGCAGAATTGCATGCCTACCCGTGACAGAATATCATCATTAGGTGGAGGGGGAAGTTTATTAACAGAAGTATTTTGTTGCGTTAGTGTGGATGGTACATATTCTATATTTAGTGTAATGAAATTGAGATAAAGTGTGAACCAGCATGGGCCCATGACTGTTTAGTAGCTCCCTGAAACTGTTTTGGACCATGCCATAGACTGCTTGGCTAGCTGGTACCTGGTGGAGAGTGAAGGATAGGAGCCCACAGGCGGCTGTGCTGAACGTATCCTGCCTGGGATAGGACCCTGTGCTTGAGAGGAGAGCTGTGGAGTAGTCCTCCATTCAGGAGCTGATACCCTGCTAGGCAGTGCCATTATAGTCACAGTCCTGTGGATCTAATTTATTTCATTGCAAAGAAACATAGATTATTGAGAAACCTGGTCTGGTGGAAGATCCCTCTGCTCATGGAATGTGGGTTGGAACTAGATGATCTTTAAAGGTCCTTTCCAGCCCAAATCATTCTGTGATTCTATGAATATAGATGAGCTGTCTCAAAACCTAAAGCTGCAGGGACCTCTTCAAGAACAGTTATACAACTTTTAGCAGAGGTTCAGGAAAAGAATCTGTTGCATGAAGAGTTTGCATTGGCAAAAAGCTGATTATACTGAGCAATCATCATCTCTGAAAAGGAAAACAAGCACACCCATAAATAGATATGTTTTCTTTATCACTTTCTTTGGAAATGAAACAGTACTAAAAGCATTCAGGGCACATTATAAATTGTGCATAATGCCCAGAAACATCCTTGCATCTTTTTATGATGTACTATCTTGGACTTTCTAACAGGTGTTAGCCTGGACAAGGTAAACCACTAGTTCTCTATCTTATGGTACATTTGAGTAGTTTCATAGGCATGCTATGTATTATGTATCTTAAAGCTGGGTTTGGGAAAAAAAGAATTTGATGTTCATCTTTTTTTCTTGTCATTGAGTCTTACAAGAAAATAGCTAGGAATCTTAGTTCCTCAACTTATCTTTGGAAAATACTTTGTGTTACATTTGAATATGAGGAAAGAAGAGGTTAATTTGAGAATGTAATCCCTTTTTGCTAGAGAAAAGAGAAGATATCATTTTAGCACCTTTATTCTTTTCATGGGAAATGACATGACATGCAGGATCCTGGTTCTCAGGAATTAAATAGCTGCTAGTTTCACAGCATCACAGAACGGGTAGGGTCTTAAGACACCACAGTGGGTCATCTGGTCCAGCCTCGCAGATCAAGCACAGAGCACAGCCTAGAGCACATCCAAATTGCATCCAAATGGTTCTTGAATATCTCCAGCAAGGACAACCTCTCTGGTCAATCTGTTCCAGTGCATGGTCACTGTCTACTGGGCCTTCTTGGCCAAGGGGCACAGTGCTGGCTCATGGACAGCTTGTTGTTCACCAGGACTCCCAGGTCCTTCTCTGCAGAGCTGCTTTTAGCAGGTCAGCCCCCAGGCTGTGGTGGTACATAGGGTTATTCCTCCCCGGGTGCAGGATCCTGCACCTGGCCTTATAGAATTTCCATTCTCTGCCCATCTCTCCAACCTGTTGTGGTCTGTGAAGGGCTGCACAGCGCTCTGGGGTATTTGCCACTCCTCCCAGCTTTGTGTCTTCAGCAAACTTGCTGAGGAGGCATCTGTCCCTTCACCTAAGTCATTGATGATAATCAAACAAGACTGGGCCCAGTATTGAACCTTGAGGGACACCACTAGTGTCCCTCCAACTAGGCCTCCAACTATCAATCACTGTGCCATTGATCATGACCCCCTGGGACCTGCCCTTCAGCCAGTTCTCAATCCAAATCCACTCATCCAGCACATACTTTCTGAGTCTGATATCGTGTTATGTGTTTCACTGACATGTCTGTTTATCTGCGTGGCTGATATCTACATGATTGTTTGAAGGTGTATTTTTTAATGATTTTGGCTGATCAGTTATAGGTAATAGAGATGGTCTGATGGAGCGTGGTTACCACGTCTGTGGTGGAAATCATTGGGATAATATTTCAGTTGATGGAGCTATTTGCTCTGTGCTAGGTGTTATTTGCAATACAGTATTCTGTGTCTGGCTCAGGAAAACTTTTCATGTTAAGGACATCTAAAGTTCTTCCAGCTTGGAGATGATGTAAAGGGGATCAAACCACCAGCACAGAAATGTGAGTTTACACAGGACAGAAATACATGGCCAAATACAGTAAACAACTTCCATAAAAAGGTCCTTTGACTCCTGGTACTCAAGAGATACAAAATACTTTCAGAAGATGTTCCTGGGAAATAGAATTAATAAGTCTCTTGGCTTTTAGGAGTCATGAGATTAATAGGGATACAGGTTTTATGGCACGTAATGGTTTCCCAATCTCAGTAAAACTGTTAATGCTTCATAAATAAATTTTTGTTGTTCTTTTAAAGACAACTGCAGTGGGGATAACAGAGAGGCACTAAGTGACTGAATATTGCTTATAGTTCTATTTGCTGAGAGCTGTTCCTTTGTATTGCTTTCTTTAGAATAGAACAATCTGTGCTGAAGCATCTGACAGAACACACTGGTTAGATGATAAACTATATAAAATACATTTTTTATAATAAATTTAGCTCTCATCTAAAAAAATCACAATAAAATAGAAAAAGTAGGAAGGCATTTCATTAATTACTCCAAGTTTATGTCTCCTATATATCTATCTATATTTGATTTGAGAAAGCAGACTTATTTTAACCTGATTCAGCTATACCTCTGAGTTTTAGAGAGCAATGAAAGTTCACAGAAGGCTAGACATAACTTTTTTTTGTGAGACATGTTATGTAATGTAAGATTCAGTATAACATATTTATTTTCATATGCTTCAGTGCATCGTATTGGCAATTAGTCTAATGTTCTGCCTTTAAATGGTTGTCTTTGCAATTAATTAAAGATCTTGAAATACATTGAAAAGATTTAAATGTGCCCCTCTTGGATGCAGCTATAAGAATATTTTCTCTGTATACAAATTACAATGGATTTCAGAAACTTTTTAAATATCAATCTTTCGTGCTTTCAAGTTAATTTTATCTGTAGATGTAAAGAGTTTAATAAATTGATGTTCAAGAACACAAGATGTAATGAAACATACAAAACCTGATGCATATGTCATTTCAATGAATAAATTGATTCATGATAATTGAATTATGCTTTCAAGAGCACTAGCAATGTACTTTAAAGAAAAGGGGGGGAAAAATACTCTTAAAAGAAAATGATTTTCTGAAAAGATGAAACAAAACTGTTTCCTTTGTTTGGTTGTTTTTTTTCCCTGGAGATTATTTCTTATGCCAGTAGTAAAAAAGGTGGTCATTCTCTTTAAATAGACTTGTTTACTTAATATTACCCTCAGAGTAACTTTCGTTCACACAGAGCTGCTTGGTAAATCAAGCAAACCAATCCTCCCATGGCTTTTTGTTTCTATAAATAGAAAAAGATAATAAAGTAATTTATCTGCCTTTCACAGCTAATTTCACATTCAGCTCATATCATGTGCAAGATTTGGCATATCATTTCAATCTAATCTGTACAAAAAGACCTTTGAGATCAGTGAGGAGGCCTTGGTCTAATATAACGAGATATAAAAATTAGAGAACATCCTTTTGTTTATAGTTTTCATGCCAGTGTGTACCATGACAAAGCTTGTGTTGATCATGTCACTGTCTTCCTGAGAGTCTGAAGCATTCGCTTCCAGATTTAGTTTTCAAATGCATTTGTTTCAGAGTAGAAAACAATTAACCGTTTATGTTAATGTGCAACATAAAGTTAGAACATTTTACTTTTATCTTGTGAACTTAAAATCTTTTTGCTTTCTGTTCATACATATGCCTGTGCATAAGTATCATGTCACAATGACATGAACTCTCTATAGAGCTCAGCAGTACTGTGGCGAGTGGGCATCGGTCCAGAGCGAAAAGATGGATTGACAACTTTCAGGGCTGTTTCAGCAAATGGGGTCACCAGGACAGAGAAATGCCTTGATTAACCCACTGGTCTGTGGATATGGAGGGTGAGGAAAATTGATGACATACCAGTATCAGGGAATGCATAGGCTCACATAGGACCCTATGTGATGTGATGTATGATTTTGACATGATGCTCTGGAGGACTGGTTCAGATCAGGCTTGTTAGGAGGTACAGCCAAGGTCATGTTGCCCTTTTTTGTTTGCATTTTCAGAGATGAATTTAACTCTTTGTTATGCTTGTGCCAACAGAGCTACTAGAAACCACCTTAGAAAATGGTCACTGTTTCCCTGCTGTAGCATGAAGACGAATGACAGCATCATGAAACCTCACAACAGATTTTGTGTTCTGTCATGTTTTCCTTTTGGTCAGAGAAACAAAATGCTTAAAGTGTAGCAGAGGCCTGAAGGGGTAACATAATTTTAAAAAGAGGGACTACTTCCAAAATCTTAATAAAAATTATACTAATTAATCTGGAAATAATATGCCGCTTTTTTAAAAATGATAATTTGTTACAATTATCTTCTATTAAAAACTGTATTTACTTAGGTAGAGAAAAAAACCCCAACAAACCAGCAAATTTGAATAATTTAATTAGGTTTTGGTGGAGGACTTTTTAAAAAACATTATTCTTCTTTCCTTGTCATTGTATCAGATTTTGTTATTACAGAAAGAATAACAAAAAAGCACCCCAACAATTGGAAAAAAAGAAACAAAATGACCTAAATGAAAATATTATGGAGCCAAAGGTAAGCAATTTAAGATAAATAAAAGATATCTAGTTTTACACTGTTTCATGGCTGATTGGTAAATCCATTTAAAAGCCTAAGATGAAAATGGCTAAGAAGTTAATGGGTAGCTCAAAATAGTGCCCATGAAGCAAACTGAGGGAAAACCGACTTGATATTTTCTTTCCCTTAGCTTTTTCATGAGAAAGAGAAACAATTTACTTGATGGTCAGCACTTCCAATTTTTGTAAGGCTAAGGAGCATCTGTGTTTCCAGGGGAGCAGAGGATATTGCATTTCATTCAATAGCAAACTGTATTTATTCACAGGAGAACAGGCCATGGGGTAATGTGGCAGCCAGAAGCAAGCCTGTCAGTCTTTTGCAGGCTCATTTTATTCTTTCATTTTATTGATAAACAAATTATGGCTTGAGAAAAAGCTGCCCAAAATTTTTTTTCCAAATTATTTTCATTATTTCAATAGCTTTAGCAACTGTCAAATAGTTTCAAAGGCCCTGTTCATCTGGACACATTTGAGTGATAAATTACTGAATTCTGTTAATGTCATGAAATTTTATGACTGCTTTGAATACTCCAACAGATATTGATCCAATAAAATTTTTATTATGCTGCAGAAAGAAATTACCTTCCTAACAATCTTACTGCATAACCAGTATGTATTGCACAGTATGTGGAAGTGGTGGGCAAGCGGAAAGTCTCTCTTAAAGGAATGATTTTTGTGCAATCCATCAAGAAACCATCCATCCAGTGGATTTCTAATGATATTTAGATCTGCAGAAATCTGTCAATAGAGACTCTTGCAGCTCATTAACTGCAGGAAGACCTGCACAACTGCCTGTGGTGGTTTAGTTTTCTTTGCTGAAGTCCTGGAAAATCTGCTGTGACTTCAGGAGACTCAGTGGAGTTTCTGAAACATGTGAAGTGACATAAGCAATAAACTACTAGTCTTGTTCTGATTGGATCTTTTTTATGTGTGCTCTCAGAATTTGATGAGCACATCATAAACACAATTTCAGAAATGTACCTGTACAAACATCTGTTTTTTCATTTTTGTCTTGTTTTGAATTAAAGGCTTTACAAAAAAAAGAAGGCAAATTGGATTGAAAAAACCCCAGGAAGTCTTAAGTCAGTTTTAGAGTGTTTTCTTCTTAATAGATGTGTGGTCAAGTACAATCACATTAAAATACTTTTACAAAGCTGCATGCTATCCTAAATCTGAGTCTACTCTTAGACCTCAGAAAACAAAATTGTAAGAGGTAGTAGCATCATTGTTCTTGCAAGGTTTGTCCATAAGGAGCTTAGATCAATAGACATTTGTGATAATAAAGCTGAGCTGTTATTTTCCTTCAACATGAGCTAAAGAAACTGGAGCAAGAGCAAGAAATACAATGGGACACTAGTAAAAGCAAATAGCCATGACATGCTTTAAACTCAAGAGCATGCAAACTTTTCTTTCTCTACTTTTTGAGATCAGGAAAGAAATTTTGCAAGAGATATGTTACTCTGTGACTGCAGAGAGCGTAAATGGTATTACTGGGTACCGTGACATAAGAAGGGCTGCCATGAAGGTTAAATTAACAGTCTCTTAAGCCAGCCGAATATTCATTTTCCATCACATTACACTGCTATATGCTGAGACTAATATAAATATGACAAGCAGTGGATTTCTTACACACAAAAGATTACTAACACCTTTGTTGTCTGAGTTTGCAGATTCATTTCTGCAAACATTTTCTCTTGTGGCCTTCTTTCTATAAATCCATGAAATCCTTAAGAAAGCTGCACTTGCTACACTTGCTACAGCTCTGTGAACTCACTGTTTGTACAGTTACAATTAATCTCTTTTCTTTTCCAGCTCAAATATAGCTGAGGCACAACAATATTAAACAAAATTCCTATTTGCTCCTTGTTATTAACTTCATCCTTTGTACCAATATCACGATTAATTTTGCATCTGACATAAATGACACAGATAAAAAATTAAGTCATTTTTACAAAACATTATAATTTCGTAGGCCCACAGGAATTTACTTCCTTATTACTGCTTTTGTTTCAGTAGTATTTGCTGCCAGATCTGTGGATTTAGTGTGGGCAAATACCCTTGGCTGTCAATTGTTTGTCATTTGTTCCTACATCAAGTAAAAGACAAAGCTAGCTATTTTTCCTTAGGAAGCAACTGAAGGGGAAACACTGTCAAATTCCATCTGTCTGCAGTTCAGCTGGAAAGAGCAGAAACACCTGCCTGGAGGGATGGAGCTATGCAGCTCTCTGAATCCTCAGGACTGGAGTGCTCTTACTCGGATGCCCAAAACCTGTCAGGTGTAATTTGAAGGGACCTTTTCAAGCTTTCAGAACATGACATCATGGTAGCTATTTCTAAAAGCTAATCATAGCTGAAACTTATGAAAATTCAAGTGATCTTTATGTAAGAATAATTATGCCCAGAAATACCATAAAGTAAAATTACTTCATGTTCAAGCATGCATGTTATCTGGATAAAATTTTCCAGAGCAGGACGCTGCATTTTGAAGAGAGTGCAACCTCATTTTTTAGGTGGGGCAACACGTGACATTTGCCATTCTTTTCTGACTTTCCTTGTTTCTGTGGCAGATTGAATCTCTGCATCTTGCATTTAAAATTTAATAGATAATGTTTGTATTTAGGTGAAGCAAGAGCAAAGTATTCATATTCAATCAAAGCTTCCTCTCACTATCAGCATTCATCTCTATATTTTTAGAGCAAATAACCTAGCAGTGCAGGTAGTATTTCAAGAGGTAATACCTGGGCTTGCTTTGTGTTTGGTTGTGGACCAGCTGTAAAAGAAGGGGGAGTCTTGTAGTTGCGTTCACAGAAACATCCTGTGGGTCTCCTAGCAATGGGGAAGTCCCTAGCAAGTTGCTCCACTCTGTGTCTCCCTTCTCTCACAACCAAGGGTAAGGATCTGTGAAGAACAGGGACAGAGCATNTGAATGTAATTCTACCACTGACATGGTCAATATTTTATTATGGCTTCATAAATCTAACTGTCCCGAACTGTCCTTAGTAAAATAGTGAAACAAATTACTGTGGTCGAGTTCCCTGTAGGTGCTAATGTGTGACATTACTGTGATCTCCATTCTCTGCATGGTACTGAATCATTCAACTGGAAATGCAACATTACTTTGTTACTTTGCAGCTGACAGGGATTATTGTTTACCCAGTCAGAATCTGGTAAAATAAAGGATTTAGAGAAACATCATGTCTCAGTGCTGTTTCTGAAACAAAATTCTGTAGCCACCATCAAGAAACACCAGACTGAATTTGCTATGTTAGAAAGTCTCATCCTTAACTTACTGATGTAAAGATTTTGTCTGCTTTTCCAATTGCATTAATAGAAACACACCTAATTTTATATTTTTTACTCAATTTTCACTCNCACTTTTTTTTCTGAACTCTGTTCATTGATGAACTCTGCTGCATTAGATATTTCAATAATGTGAAAATAGGTTATGGTGAGAAGAACTGAAACTTCCTTCGGCTGGGGAAATCTTTGAATATCTATGGCTAGCTTGCCTCAGGCACTGCTCCACAGGTTTCAATTTGACATGTGTTTTGAGAGGCAAAGTGACAAAAAGGGAAGGTACAATAAAAGGAAACAGTCACAGAACACGTAAAAATATTAAAAAATAGGATATGCAGTGATTGGCTCACAGACAAAGTAATTCTACAAAGTAATGCAGGATAAGATTGCTTTCCTTCAAACTGAAGAGTTTGCAGACAATAAACAGGAGCTTTCTCTCTCCCCCAAAGCAAGACATTTAGAAGAAACTGAGAAATTGCTATCCAGGAAGATGATGGTGATGAACCAAATAATGTATCCCCACACATTTCTGATAAGCATCTGGCATATCTTGAAAAGCTGAATGAAACTATTCATCATATTATTATAGAGTTACAAAACTTGTAATTCTTTCTCACAGCACTGATAGAAAGCAGACAACCCAATTTTCTTGATGTCTGTACTTCATAAAGTAGTGCTTATATATTTCTCTAACCACAATCCACCAGGAATATCCACAATATTCGCTAACAGCCTGAGACAACATGGGCAAACTGTGCATTGCCTTCTAAACTACTGAAGACATTTGAAAAATTCTCTGCAAATTTGTATCTCCCTTCTAGTTAATTCTGAACACAGACCTGTTCAGTTTTCCTTTGTGCAAAAAATACCCTCACTCTGGCCAGAAGCAAGACAGGCTTTTCTCTTCCATGATGAATATCCTCAACCTTTTTTCTTTATGCACCAAATACTCTTGTATTTGGCCCTGGATCATCCTTTCCCATCCTGAATGTGCCAAAAAAATATGCATTACTAATGGTTTGGTTAACTTGCATGTCACAGAAGTGTCATGAGATTTCATCATATAAAAATTACCTTCTTTTGCATCTCTAATGTCAGGTTCAGATACTCACATGCATTTGAGCTTTCTTCCAGTGAGGTGCACCCCATGGCTAACAGCCACTTCCATCATCTCCAGCTTTGCTAATAGCCCAGGGGAGAAGATGTTGGTACCTGTGGGACAAAGGGCTCAGCTCTTCAGCCAGCTGATGTCACAGACTATGGGAGAGTTCAATATTCTGAATAAAGAGTCTCACAAGATTCAGCATTAGGTGAGAAGCAGAGACAGTTTTTTCACCCTCGTCAGGTGCAAGTAGTACATGCAGTAGCACAGCTATGGGCCAAAGGCATCCCTTCACTTTAATCAGGCTATGCATTATTGCTGTCCTTCCCTCTGGAGATCTCATGGTCAGGCACCAAGGTCAGCAAGCTAGACTCCCTTGTGGGTCTATATTAAGATGGGGTATATCTGCCATCACAAGTTTTATGACACAGAAAGTAGACATAGTCAGGAAACAGCTGTTTCACATCTGGATACACACTTCATCCCTCAGTGTGGAGCATAGCTGATGTTTTCCCTTCCCTCATGTAAGAAAATTGGAAGTACAGAAGTCAGAACTGCCATTTTTGTGGAGTGCTGGCAGGATGAACAGCTTCCTACAGAAAGGACACCACCAATTTTTCTCCTTGTCTGGTGTTAATATTCTCCAGTCAGAAGAAAGCAAATTCCCACCTGTAGAAGGTGGGCATTGCAACAAACAGAGAAGCAAACAAAAGGGTAGAGAATTCAGTGAGGTACAGGGCTACTTTTTTATGAATACCCCATGGGGTACCAAAGCTGAGCTTTTGGAAATAAGCTACTTAGAATTATGATAAGAGGGAAAATATAATATCTCTTTCATTTATTCAGAAACTTGAGTAAAGTCTCTGAGGAAACATGTTATTATAATTTGAAATTATTTAAGTATTATAAATTGCATTATAAGATATTAATTTAAGTCAATATGCTCCTTTTACAGTTATG
>WEIV01002562.1:101129-121327 GCA_013390005.1 Calyptomena viridis
AAGTAAGAGAGAAAGAGCTAGAAAGTGAAATGAATGTAATTCTACCACTGACATGGTCAATATTTTATTATGGCTTCATAAATCTAACTGTCCCGAACTGTCCTTAGTAAAATAGTGAAACAAATTACTGTGGTCGAGTTCCCTGTAGGTGCTAATGTGTGACATTACTGTGATCTCCATTCTCTGCATGGTACTGAATCATTCAACTGGAAATGCAACATTACTTTGTTACTTTGCAGCTGACAGGGATTATTGTTTACCCAGTCAGAATCTGGTAAAATAAAGGATTTAGAGAAACATCATGTCTCAGTGCTGTTTCTGAAACAAAATTCTGTAGCCACCATCAAGAAACACCAGACTGAACTTGCTATGTTGGAAAGTCTCATCCTTAACTTAGTGATGTAAAGATTTTGTCTGCTTTTCCAATTGCATTAATAGAAACACATCTAATTTTATATTTTTTACTCAATTTTCACTCTTCCTGTGCTAAGAATTTATGCCCTTAACAAAGCAGTTGAGAGCCACAGCTTGGAAAGTCCTTACCTTAACATTGACATTGTCCTTCTGGATTGTAGTTAATTTTTAAGAAAGAGATCTTAGTTTGTAAAACCAATTAAGTATGTGACCAGTTTATTGTGATTGAAGATGAGTGAACATTTGGGAACTCATTTTTTACAGGAGTAGAAAGTGTGATGGGACATGATGACAAGTCCTAGCTGGAGCAAATGCCAGACTCTAGAGAGAATTGCACTTTGATAAAAGTGTATTATAAATTTCCTCAAGAGCATTCATAAAGACACAGAAGTAGTTCTTGGCCTTGCAGCAGGATTCAGAGTTTGCTGCCTGACTGCAGCTCTGGAACATCAGGGAGACAAACTACTCTCTTTCCCAAAAGTAGTGAGCGCTTTTGTCAAGGCAATGTAATGCATAATGACATAGATCCATTGTGAAGGGGCATCAGTCTTCAATAGCATCATGAGAAGTTAACCAAATCCTGAAAGAAAAAAATATGTTCATAATTCATTTAAAAAAAATGTGACACTAATCTAAATATTCTCCTTTACTTGTTTCCATAACTCAGTGGTCATACTATCGTGTTCAGGACATATGCCTGTACTCATGGATTTATATCACCTAAATTACTGCTGTAGACATGGGCTAGTTATTTCATTTTACTGATAGTCACCACAAGGAGGCAAAAATTGAATCTTCGCATGGTGATCTGCATCTGCAGTCCTAGTCCTGGTGTCACTTTCACTGTTACTCCGGTGAAGGTTAAGCCTAATAGTGAAGTGAGATGTGGAACAGTGTACTGCTGTATCAGCAGCTACAGCTGTAAGAGAATATAAGCACCAGAGAAAAATTCCCAGGCCTATTAATCAAATTTATTAAATGTTCTGAAAATATTTTGTTCCTTAAAAATTTCCTGAAACAGAAGTAAATAATAAGAAAACATTTGCATCAATCATTTTAAGAATAACCAGACTATTTTTCTCTAATGACACAGCAACATTAAGATCAATCTGCCCTGGCAACATTTTATCTTTTAATTAAAAAGGGCATCAGTTGTGACTTCTTCCTTGCTGAATACACTCTAGGCAAAATTCTTTCTATAAAGAGCAAATCTAACTTGTTAAACGCCACTGTAACTCAGGCTTTCTGGTATAAGAGCCAGATTATGACAAATGTCAGCATAACTCATACTGGTGTTATCGTGTAATTCTATACAAAAGCTTTCTGAAGAGAATGAAGGACTTTCATTTAGCTGCAAAGAAAAAATATTCTGTCTTGTTAAGAACTGAGTAGAAAAATGTCTTCAATTAATT
This sequence comes from Calyptomena viridis, assembly GCA_013390005.1. NCBI lineage: Eukaryota > Metazoa > Chordata > Aves > Passeriformes > Eurylaimidae > Calyptomena > Calyptomena viridis. The sequence continues at coordinate 102,956 of WEIV01002562.1, forward strand.
AAGCTGTGCTGAATATTAAAGCTATTTTTCACTACATTTTTAAATAATAGATAGCTTAGTCGTTCTCAGATGATTGCCACATTCTCCTTCAATTTTCAGGAGTTATTTACTAATGTCCTGCAAGAGTGAAGGAGGGCTAAAGATTACACTGGATTATGCTACTTGCATTGTGTATTTTATATACACATATAGACACATGTGCATTTAGAGAAAATATTCCTTGTACCCAGTGTACTCTGCAAAATTAAAGCTCTTCCAGTCCTGGGCTGAGAGTGCTTGCTTACCCTGACAGGCCATCTGTGAAAGCAGAGCATCTCTGAGCTCATAGCAGGACAAAGAGATGATGGTGCTTGTTATTTTTTTGATTTAAATGCACAATGATTGGAATTTACCTGCAGCTCTTCAGTGACTGAATGGAGACTGGGTAAAAGTAAAACACAAATAAAAATACTTACATACTAAGTAATTTCAAAATACTTTGGTAATCAAGCACTCTTGCTGCATGGATTCTGTAAAACATGACCCTATGAACTCCTGGTCTATTTAAGTGTTCTTTGGTAGGTTCCAAATCCACCAATTTGCAATGACTATCATGAGGAATGATGATCTATTGGTGAAAATAGCCTTGATTCAGTCCTCACTGCAGTAGGGAAGAACATGTCAAGGGCAACGCATTAGTATGCTGTTTGCTAAGATCTTTGGAGCCTGTCTGTGTGATGTTCTCAGTGATTTTGGGAATATTATTGAATCAATCTCAGTTGTCCTCTCATGAAAGAGCTAAGAATAGATTTTGCTATAAAAAGATATGGTTTTGCCATTCAGTATTCTTAGCTTGCTCCAATATGGAAAGTTACTAAAGAAAAAAAAAAGTGAGGGAAAAAAAATCTATTGTATTGCTTGCAAAAGGCAGAAACAGGGATTGCCCAGATTGACCCAGAAATCAAAGGTCCCAGCTTTCTTTGGGAGAAGAAATTGAGTGCTAACCATCCCTCAAGTTGGGATGGTGTGCCAGCCCCCTGACAGCAAAGGCTGAGCTTCCCTGAGCTAAGGCCATGGGCATCTGAAAACAACAGACATTTGTGCCAGTTGCTCACAGAGACCTGCTCTCTGTTTTAGTACTCTGCAAGAGAGCTCAGCGGGGACTTTCCTATAGGCAGGTCATCACAATGTCTGAAAATTCCCCAAACCTTCAGAAACTTTTCAAGGCCAGGCTGCAACTGTGTGTCCAACATCAAAAATCAGAACTTGGTCTCAGAGCTTTGAATTGATAGGACTTTTTGCAGCAAATTTAACTTAACATGAAGTGCACTTCTTTCCAATTTTGACACATTCTTTTGAAGACATCTGATAGTGCAGGGGAATGTAAATCATTAATAGGAAACTAAAAATATTGATGATGTGTTGTGATGTTCCTCCCTCGGTCTCAAATGTTTATCAGCTATACAGTTCTCTTTCCTTCTCTTGAGGATTTTAAATTTAAAATAAGCAAGTGAAATCCAGTCAAAATTTCCTTAAGGACATACCTGCTTCTCCCAAGTGAAAAAATAACATCTGAAGCATGAATAATCTGTTTTATTAAATTAATATGCAGCAATAAGCTCTAGGTTTGGGCTTTGACTTTGGCTTAATTATCTGGTAGTATTTCAAAGATCATTTATTCCACCAGAATCTCTTCTCCAGATGTTGTATAACTTCATTTCAAGGACTGTGCTGTGCTTTCAGGTTGATACTAGCAATTTTCTTCACAGAGTTGGTGCCCGATTTACCTCGATATAACATCAAACCCAAAATGTAGCCTCTATTTACATGAGATTTAATTCTTTTCTTTCTCTGTCTTTGGTGATATAACACTTACAGGAACACCAAGTAGATATCTGGGGAACAACTGGAGAGCTCTGTTGCCTGGGAAACATATGTATCTATTTCATAAATGACAAGTGCCTTTTTCTGCTGTATAACTTACTGGAAAATAAGTTTATTTCATCCTAAGAAACTCTTGTCCAGGCAACTGTTCAAAAATTGATTTCACTTATCAATGCAACACACTTGTACCATAAGGGTGTCTCATTTGGTCAGAAAAAAAAGTCATGCTATTAAGTCTTTGAAAGGGATCCCCTCTGCTTTTACATCTGACCCAACAGCCTGTGGAAGACAACTGGCAAGAGGGTTTCTTAGATGTTGATAATCTCCTAGGCTCCTGATGATAACCACCACCACGGCAATTTATGCAGCTATCCCTAGACTTCATTTCTTCTTTGGCGGAGATGATCTCTAAACAGCTTTGGTGCTGCTGCAGTGAGTTTTTCAGTGTTATCCTCAGGTTGAGTGGCAGCTTTCTGTGTGATGAGTCTCTCTTGGTTTGAATAGCGAGTAGCTGATGATCACAGCATTCATCTCACACAGGTCTAGGTGCAGCCCACCCTTTTTTGGCTCAAACCTAAGTCTTACAGTATTGTATGCTTATAGTTCTGCAGTACAGGTAGCATCCTGCTGTTCAAAAGCACCTTCATGAACCCATTTTCTCTTCTGTCAATTTAGGCATCTTGCCTGGAAATTTTACTTCTAGAATGCAGCTTTTCCCTAGGAATGGAAAAGCAATGTGGCACTAGGGAAGCACAGCTGAACACTTCATGACCTTCTGCAAACACCTACAGGGCAGTACCTGCCAAAGCACCCCATGAGGCTGGACTCATGCATAAATATAGCATAGAATCATGTTATAGAATGGCCTGGGTTGGAAGGGATCTTTGTGAAGAATTAGACTTTTTTAATTGCGTTAAAACTTTGCTACTATAGAAAATGGTGCAAAGAAGTTGGGAGAGTGAAGATAAAGGCTAAGGGGAGGAAGCCATAGCCCACAAACTTAACTTTGTGGATGCTCAGGAACCAGTCTCTAGGTGTGTGCTGCTTCTCTGGGTGTGTGATGTTTATCTGAAGAGGACCAGTGGCAACTCTCTGGGTGTGTGACGTTTATCTCCCATGAGCCATATCAAAAGAGGTCTTCCCTGCACACACTCAATACTATCCTGGAGGAGACCTCACTCTTATCAGGGGTGCCTCCAAGGCACCACCCCCTCACCAAAGCCTTAAAGACTATACAAAAACCATCACTTCCAGCCTCTGAAAAACAGCACGACTGTGCAAAACCACCTCTCATACACACAAGGAAGATACCAGAAAGGTTTCTGAGGGTATTTAAACCCATTGGACTTTTTATTTCTCTAGCTTCTTTCCCCCACCACTGGTGGTGGGGGAAAGGACACCACTTGGTGTCTTGACAAACCAAGACACCAGCAACAACAACAACCAAGTTAATCAGAGACTTCTGGGGTTTTAATATAAACTGTAATATTTTTTTCTCTCTTTCTCTCTCTCTTTTCCCTTACACATTTTCCTGATTGATATATTTAGGATTTCATATATCCATTTTACTATAGATAATAACAACAAACAGCTACAGACCTGCTTTCCTTTGCAACCAAATTGTTCTAAAATAAGCCATATATATATGTGTATATATATATATGTAAACACTGATCATCTAGTATTGATTTACTTTAATTCACCCCAAGGGATTTATTAGCAGACAACCAAAAAGTTACTTCTGCCTTATGGGGTGGGTTGTAATAACCTTGAAGATCATATAGATCCAACCTCCCTTGAAGATCATATAGTTCCAACCTCCCTTGAAGTTGAGGGACACAGAGGATGGGGACATCCTCCACTAGACCAGGTTGCTCAGAGCTCCATACAGCCCGGCCTTAAATATTTACAGGAATGGGACATCCACTATTTCTCTTGGCAACCTTTTCCTGTGCCTCACCAGAATTTTAATTTTCAATATAGGCATGCTTTTCTATTGAGAATACCCAAGTCCTCCGGTCTCTCTCCAGCATGATCTAGACTATATTTCTGAATGAAACATGGATCTTTTCCTTCTAAGTGGTTCCTGCTTTGGCTTTGTCCTCAGCCATCCTTCACAACTTTCTCTGCCTCCTGATCTGCCTCTGATGCTGGTCTAGCTGAGGGATGGATGGGCCTCTGAAGCTATTTACAAAAGTATTGTGTGTATCTCCAAAGGAAAAGAAAACAGAAAAAAGTGAAGGGGAAGGACAAAATAAAAGAAAACACTGTATTTTCTTACATCCCCTGTAAGAGCTTTCTCTTCCCAAATGACATTTTGTCCTATAGTCGGGTGTTATATTTCAATACATTCAGAAAAGAGAAGGCAGAGGAGTTAAGAAACAACTTGGCAACCTGACAAGACACAGCTTCATCTTAGCAAAATGAATGGAAAATCATTCAACATTTATAGGTAGTGGGAGAGGTAAGGAGGAGCAAAGGGCAATGAAGCCAAAATATTCAAAATACCAAAAATATGAATGTTCTGCAGTAGTTGACTAAATCTTGTGTTATTGATCTAATTCAATAAGTACAAGCAAAGTCCTCCCAAGCCTGCACACATGAATCAAAATGCTAGTTTTTTGTGCCAAAGTAAGTGCTTTAGTCCAGCTAATCAAAATCTTCTGAATCTCTTGAAACACATCAGCTTCTCACTGTTCTGATGTCAAGTTTTTTTCATCTTGGGTCTAGCACACAGTGGGTAGGAGCTTGCCTGACTCACTGACCTGCCCTGCTGGAGCTCTTAAAGTCTGAGCAGTGAGTGTTAGAGCCTGCAAGAAGAGGTCAGCAAAGCTCCAGTTCTAGTTTTAGTACATGATGAGAGACAACTACTTAGTGAATTAAGCAATAATTTCTACCTTTCCTTCTGATGGCTGGATCAGGATTCATGCTCAAATTAGAGGAATGACTACCAGAAAAGCATACTGTACAAAAATAAAATCTCTTACTGGAAACCGAGGTTTAGGAGAAGCCCCTCACTTCAGCTTATGGAAATTTGTACTCCGTTCTTAGTTATCTCTTTGATGGCCATTTTTTACCCCTAGAGATTAGACTTTCACCATATACTCTTCATATCACTGTCCTTTAATTAATGTGTCATATTAGAGCATGTGGTTTAATCTGTGCCATCTGGACTGAAAGTCTAAGCATCCCAGGCTTTAAATTCCTTTATTACATACTAAAGGTGGATATTCAGCAGCTTGAACAGTATTTCTAGTGTAATATTAATTTCAATATTCAAAAGTAAAACCCACAATGGATTATTAAGTTTATGAGAGAAGCAGAAGAAATAGTACATGGAATTAATCTGGTCATTTGTTGTATTTGCTGGTTAGCTCATGACAGCATCCTGTAAAGAAAGTTGCCAGTCACTCTTGTAGATGGACAGACATCTAGAAGATGCAAATGCTCCTGGCCTACAGGTTCAAAACCCAGTGAGAATAAAATGCAATAGGAAGAGTGTGAAGCTTTGCAATGTGCACCTTTTCACCTATAAGAGGGTTTGAACTGCAACTTTAAGCCAATGCCTGCTCAACTTCCTTCCTGGGATTGAGTCATGATTCATTATAACTGTAATATAATCAACAAAACAGAGGTTTCATGGCTGAGGGAGCAACATTTTTGTACCTCTCTCTGTCTATGCTCTAATGACAGGATTTTTTCTGCTTCGGCTTCCTGATTTTATATTCCATCTGTATTGTTTCATCTATTCCATCCACTGAAGGATGAGCCAATATTTCTTGTGATGTTGAAAATTTCAAGTAATCTTGTTTTTTCCCAAAGAAGATGCATTATAAAAATAGTTTGTTGGAGCATTGGTTGTGGTTGCTGTACTGAAAGATTTATGTTTTTAAAAGAAGGCTGTTTAAGTCTGAATTGGTCACCCACCTTTATCAAGGTCCCTTTACATCCAAAATCCCCTTACCGTTCAAGCTGGTAAAATGCAATCAGGTAGCTAAAATGCTAGCCTTTGTGTTCTTATTTTTATTTGAGATAAAATCCATGAAACTGTGCACTTTATCCCATTTGATTTCCTCTAAAACTGATTGAAAGAATTTCTTGAAATAGCTTATCAGGCCAATGCGGAGAAATAAACACTGTAGCTTGTGTAAAAGCTTTTCCTTTCAACTTTTTACGTTATTTCTTTTTATATATAAAAGATGAACAGAAGAGATCTGATGAAGTAAGACCATGATATGTCTTTTTTTATATAAAAGGTCATTCAATCATGGGTAACATAATTTTGTTTTGATGTTGTATGGTCTTGAAAGTCCCAAAACTCCTCTTTTGAGACCTGAAGTCTGTTCAAATAAATAACATAAAACCACTTTGCATCTTGTGATTTTTTTTTTTGAGTAGGACACGAGTAGAATATATAAATTAGATTCACTTTGTACAATCTTAATTTGCTAAGAGAGAAATTTTACTCATTGACAATTTTTTTTTTTTCAGTGACCAACAACTGCTTTTGGCATAATTTTGGAGCTGAGTAATTTCCAGACTAAGATGAAGCATAACCCTGCTTTCATTTTGAAAATTATATTAATTTTTTTTTTCAGAAATTGTTTTCCAAACTGCTAGTCTCTGGGACAGGGTGAGATGGGAGGGGAAGAAGGTCTTTTTCAAATGGTAGATAAAAACATGGTATTTTCCCTTTTTTTAATTTTTTTTTTCAGTTTCCCATCTATTTTTGACACTATCACAGAGTCTGAAAGCAGGTTTACCTGTAAGGGAAGTTTGATTAAAGCTGAATGGAATCTATTACATGTGTGAACATAGAAAACATCTAATTTAAACATATCATAGAATCACAGAATGGTTTGGGTTGGAAGAGATCTTAATGGTTAGCAAGTTCCAACTACCTACAGAGATATATTCTACTAGACCAGGTTGCTCAGGGCTCCATCCAAACAGACCTTGAATGCTTCCAGGGATGGGACATCCATAACTTCTCTGGGCAACCTGTTCCAGTGCCTCACCACATTCGCAGTGAACAATTTATTCATAATATCTAGTATAAACCTAACTTCTGCCTGTTGAAGCTGTTCCCCCTTGTCCTATCACCAGATGCCCTCGTAAAAAGTCCCTCTCCTGCTGTCTTGTAGGACTCCTTTAGGTACTGAAAGGCTGCAATAAGGTTGTTCCAGAGTGTGACGGTGCTTTTATGGGNAGAGAGACATTTTCTGCTTCCTTTAGCAAGCAGTGGCTACAGGTCCTTCATCCTGGAGTGCTGTTTAGGTAAAGGGCGAACTGACCACACTCAAGAAGCCTCTTGCGAGGTGTGTGGCAGGGCGTACCACCTAACTAGTGGCTCCAGAGTCGCCGGAGTGCCCGAGCTCTAAAGAGGGGAGCCGCTTGGTGCTCTGGTGCCCAGACATCTGCCCCGTGGCCCTCAAAGGTGGCTGCGAGCTAGCCTGGGCTAAAGCAGGGTCTGAGGAGAAGCCACCAGAGAAGGCACCGTAGCACCAGAGCCCTCTTTTCTCCAGGCTGAACAACCCTAACTCTCTTGGCCTTTCCTCATGGGAGAGGTGTTCCAGCTCTCTAATAATCTTTGTATCCAAAAGACTTGTTAATGTGAGGAGAGAAAGCCTGGTCTCTATTCTTATCCAGTAATAGCATGATAACCATATATCCAGTATGACTGGGTAGAGGGACCTTGTTTTGCTCAGTTCAGCTGAATGTCAAATCCACAAGGTGGAAAACAGTCTCCCTCTTATCATCTTATCTTACAGAAAGATGTCCTCACCCATGAGATCCCATTGCAGGCAGCAAAACAACTGTGGAAAGTCTGAGCTCATCTCCTGACTTCTGGCTAAAGGCTCTATCTGAAAATGCTGCACTAAATGCAACCTTGTCCAACTTTTCAAGCATCTTTATGAGGATGTGGCAGAAGCTGCCTAACCTAAACCTAAACCTGGACTGTAGTACTGAATCCTACCCCTCACATTTATGACTATTTTGTCATCAAACATTACAAAAGTTTGTAGGCAAAGCCATGAAGATAAATTATTAGTCAATCTCTGATTTCATGGTGAAGATTTGTTGCAAGTTAAATTTTGCTTTAAATATTTTTTGTTTAGCTGAACTGAAATATAGATCACACTGGTTTTCTGCTCTTTTATACAGGTTCTGTGGATTGAACTGGTGTTCTGAATTGCCGTAAGCAATACTTTGCTCAAAGTTTTCATTTTTAATTGAGCTCCGAATCTGATGAGTGCTCACTGTAAAAAACCTGTATGAAGAATATTAAAAAGGAAGAAACCAAACGGCACATAGTGTTGGAAAGGAGTTGGGAAGGTATTTGGAAGTCAAACTTACCTTCTGTTGTGGACACTGCACCTGCTAAAAACGTGGGAACATCTGTTGGATTGATTCTTCTGTTCTGTGATATTTCTGTGGCAGTAGTGAAGGGTCCCAAAATGATGCAGGAATGGGACGCTTGGCATTTACTGTCTTCAGCTCCACGGACTATGAAGGATAAGTTTAGAATAATGAAGTGAACAAAATGTAAGTCTAAATTAAATTAAGAGTTACCTCATTTTTTAGGAGCAAGAGTAGTTTATGTGACCTGAAAAATCTAAGCAGAAATAATTAGAGTTCTATTAAGAGCTAGTGTTTAATTATGGCTGAGAAGAACTTAATTATTTAATCAAATAAGATTTTATTACTAACGCATCTATCTTTAGGACACCATGACAGACGGAGAAGATTTTCAGATACTTGTAAAAAAATGTAGGCTGACAGGTTCCAAATATGATGATACAAGAAGCTTGAAGTAAGCTGTTGACTTTTTTTTTTATTTACTACAAAAGGATTTGTTCATAAGGCAGTTAGCCTGTAGCAAAACCTTTCTATGGTATCAACTTAAATAACTTCAGCTTCACTTTTCTTGTTAAGGGTAGTGTTGGAACAAATTAGATTTGATACTGTGTGAAGAGTGATGAGCAGGTAAATGGAATCTTCAAATCTGACAATGGATGAAGAATAGTTTTGGGAATTTCAGAAATGGAACTCTTTACACTGAAAGAATATTAGCTGACATAGAAAAATGGAAGGGTTTATAATATATATACTTAGAACCATCAATTAGCATAACAAGAGATATGTCAATATCAAATGAAGAAATGACAATATATTTCTTTGAGGAGGAAAAGGGCAAGCTTTGAACACCCATAACCCAATAGCTTGTGACATCTTGCTTCAAATTACAGTGAAAAGATAGAAATTGATACTACATTGAAAGAAATTTACAAGTGCTGACAAAAAACCCTTTCTCTAAGCAAAACTAAGCAAGTGGCTGGATTAGAGGGAGGGAATTTTACTGTGCCTTTGATTGCTCCTTGAGGCACTAAAGCATCAGAGTTTGAAAGAGTTCGTTGTTTTTGCAAATTCACAGGAAAAGTATCTAAACCAAACTCAAAAAATCACCAACTGACTGGTAACTGCCCCAAGAGTATTATGACTAATTAGGTTTCAAATAAGCAAGACAGTGAGTTACGTCTTCTGAGAGTTCAAGTAAGGGCATTCAGTCTTAGGGCAGAAGCTGTACTACTGAATGAAGAGAGATAAATCAACTGCAGGTGGTGCTGATAGGCTTTTTGGACTGCTTAATTTGGATCTTTTACTGCCTCTACAGTGAATTCCTCAACTATGCTTCTGAAATACCAAGATTAGAAATGAGAAGTTAGGAAATATTTCAGCATCTACAAAAAGGCAGTTCTATAAAATAAACAATCAGCTGAACTGTTACCATGGAACTCAAAAACATAAAGCTCATATAAAAGCTTTACTGTAAATCATGAACTTCTTGACAGCAAGGAATCTCTAGGTAATTTAAAGGTTGAAAGTGGTCAGCCAGAAAAACAGTGACTTCAGTAGAGCCTCTCCCAGTTGCATTGACACAAATGGGAAGATTGCCACTTTCTTCTCTGCTTGGAGAGAATTTTAGATATTAAAACTGTGGATTGGAGGCATGAACTTAACTATCTAGTGAAAACATCCAGAGAAAAGAAGGGAAGCAGATTACTCCTGCCTGCTCCTTGAAAAATAAAGAAAAAAAGGAAGAGAAGTAAAGCTTGTGAAAGTATGGAAAGCACTAGATTGCAGAAGAAAATTATATGCTCTATAAATTTCTTACAGAATAAACAAAAGCAGATTTGGCCAATTGCACTTCATATTTTGTACAAAATTTTGATTTATTTCTTTTGGATAAAATTTTGTCATCCAAACTCAAGCAGTTTCTTCCAGTGGTATCAGTTTATTACTAATTGTTCCTTTAGTTACACTCAGACTGAGGGAAGGTGCTTGAGTCTAACATGAGTTTCTTCTATTTGTAGAATGTATACGAGTCACTGCTGAACCAAAATCAGACTGCTACTACGTGATGTGCAAAACTTAAAATAAAACACAATAATTATAATTGACAAGAGAAAAACTCTTATCTCTCATATGTAGATTTTAATTTGGGTTTTTTTTCGCTATGTATGTATCTGTTTTGTAAGAATAGTCTGACCATCATCACTGAAAGAAGCAGCTAAGACTTTGTCTTATGCTTCTTCTGCTATTAGTTGAGACTGAAAGGTATGGATTACAATTTTGTAAGGAATCCCGTTGTTTCTCTTCTGTAGAAATGGAAATTAAACAAAAAATTCCCAAATAGTAAAGAATAGTGAAATAACAAAATTATCAGAAGCTGTTTGAGCAACCTTTTTTATACTAGAAGAAGGTTCTTCATCCAGAGACTGGCTGGGCACTGGAACAGGCTCCCCAGGGCAGTGGTCACAGCACCAAGCCTGCTGAAGTCCAAGAAAGATTTGGACAATGCTCTTAGACACATGGTGTGATTCTTGGGGCTGTCCTGTGCAAGGCTAGGAGTTGGACTTTGACGATCCTTATGGCTCCTTTCTAACTCAGGATGCTCTATGATTCTTTGAAGCTTTATCTTGATTCAAGATACAGGAGCATAGCATGACAGATAATGTAAAAAATAAAATCTCCAACATCTACAAAATGTTCTGGTAAACTTAATCTAAAGAATTAGCAAAACCAAAATACTCTTCTTGAAAATTGTAACAAGTCCTGGAGACCTAGTTTGCTATGAGTCTGTAGAGATGTCCAGTCAGACTGTATGCTCTGACCTCCTAACTAGTACTGTAAGAGGAGACCTGACACTCAGTCTGATACGTGGATGATGCCCAGCCCCACTCATTAGCATATCTACTTCCAACATTACAGAGCTCTACAGAAAGGATTCTGTTGTTTTGGCACATAATATGCCATAAGTTTCATAAATCAGTACTTTTCCATAAGGTCATTACAGAATTGTCATGTAGCTTTCTAAAAGCTCTTCAATATCTACCCTGTATTGTTCATCCTACCCTGTATTGTTCATCCTACCCTGTAGAGGGTAGGATCAGACTGCAACCAGTGCTGGGGGCAGGGATGCACCACCACAGGGTTTTATCTTCTGTTCATTCTACTGCAGACTGGTAGCCTGATATAAAAAATATTAACTTCTTTAGTAACAGATATGAATTTTGTATTAACTATTCAGGTGCTCAGGACTGAGGCTTCACCACACTGATTTTTTTCTGAACTTGCCTTGACTTAATTTGAGCTTTGTTTTAGCTAAACAATCAATCTTCTAACAACTAGATGACTGTTTCTAGTCTGTTTTACTTTTACTTATCTTTGTACATTTATGTACATTCATATTATTATTCTTAATACAGAATTAGAGACAAGTAATTGTGCTATGTAGAATGAAATATTTAGGATTCTGGCATAATGGTGTGGTGTGGAGAAGTACAGCCATGGAGTGATAGCCAAGGCCTTGAAAGTGGGAACACAAGATGCTGTGTAGAGGAGCAGAGACGTATGGGATGGTAACAGAAGGCACACGGTGACACTGGCAAAAGCATTTTTTTTGAGCTAACTATCAGAACTAGGCAGCTAGTATATGTCAAACAAAACATACGTATTAAATGCATATATAATGTGGAATTACAGACCAATGAAAAAAAAGCAAGATGCATATTGTGCTAGCAAGCATAGAAAAGAAGCACCACATGGCCTCAGGAACAAAGAAACCATCAACATCACGCTCATGGCAGAGGACTGGTCTCACTGATAACTCACCATAGCATCTCTGCCCCTAGTCAACAATCTAGGGGCCTGGAGGGCAGTAAAGAGTGAATAGAGAAAAGCCTAGATTCTAGGAAGGATATGTAGCTATTGTCATTCTACGGTTGTAGAGACCCTTTTCGTAGTAGTATTCTTCCTGTCTTTGGGTAGTAATTACATAAATTATATGAATTGTTGACAGGCAAAATTTGAATTATATAAACAAGGAACTCCGGACTTTGCATACAAGGTATATTCCTTTTGTCCATAACATGATTTTTAGATCTATAACTGTGGCATTACAGTTTTTTATATCTTTAGTTATTATTAGTCTCGGAGACTTAACTAAAGACTTTTATTTATATTAATTTTTACATCTCTGTATCTTGCATGCCACAAACACATACATACATAGTTAAGGTCCAGGGTTCTTTTGCATGGCTTTCTTTCATAGCTTTCTCATGGTTCTCCTTCTCTCTCCTGCTTCAGCTTCTTTCATTGTTCTCTCATGGCTGTCTCTTGGTTGTCTCATAGTTATGCCTGTCTGTCTTTTTAGTTCTCTATCCAGATCTTTCTAAGAACACTTCCATACATGGAAAACCGTATCCAAGCAACAAAGTAGTAACCTTTGGTTGGTTGGCTTAGTTTTGCCCACACGTGGGTCACCTTGTTACCATTGTAAAGGCCATGGCTCCAAGCTTGATCACAGCTATCTCAGAACTACCAGGTCAAGTCTATTCATTTGTTAATAGAACTTAACGACTTCAGCCAACATATAACAAAGTACTGTTATCACTTTGGTGTTTACTTTAGAGTTAGTACAACATATTAACAATGACAAAGACAGTAAGTGTAAAACATATAAATGACTTCCCAGCTTTCATATATTACATGAAAACAACCATTAATCCATAATCTTTCTCATTTTAGCATTTCTAAAAGTTATGGTTTTGAGTAGAAATACTTTGTCTATATAGGAAGATGATGAAAATAGTAAGTCTTCATTATGGAAAAATCCCCTAATCTATAAGTTTAAAGAGTGATACCCAGGTAACTTTTTTGTGTATTTGTGTTGCTAAATCACCATCATTAATGGATGTGGAGTGAACCACAATTTCTTTCTGCTTATTTTTTAAATTTTAGAAATGCTTAGTTGAGAGAGTGTGTTTGAGACCACCAAACTGTAAGTTGCCTTCAGCAGAAAAACAGTTGCTCTACAGATTTATTCAAAATCATCCTACTGATAGTGAAGCATGTCTCAGTAAAACACAAGGTCTAACTACTGAGTTGCTCTACATTACTGACTTCTTGTTACTTCAGGAGACAGTAGATTTCAAAGCCATCCATGAAGTGAGCGCATGCATCCCACATCTATGCATCCCAGTGTTAGTTTCTTCCTGTTTCAACACAATGAATCAAGAACATTTTGCAATGGACAAACCAAATCAGCTCAGTGTGGTTCATGAAAGCTTCCTCCTGACAGTCAAAAATGGGTCTGACCCCAATGTCAGCCCAACTGTTGCTCACCATGCACATAACCAAGCAAGCATGCACAACTCATCTCAGTTATGAACAGTTTAACCTGAAATTTAAAAATTGCTCATGGCTGCCACAAATTGGTCTCTCCTGTTTGGAGAACAAAATAATATTGTAACAATTAGAAAAAATGCTCTGAAACTTTGTGGTCACTAACTGACAGGAAAAGAAAGCAATTCTGAGACCTCATGTTTATTCTGTCCCTGGTGAGCTGACAAAACTGTAGATAGCTTTTTAATGTTCATTGCAATATTATGACATCAGCAAGGTGCTTTCCAAGTAAAGGAGGAATCTGTAGACCTTGAGAGATATTAAATGCTTCTAGAGAGATACATAGATATTTGAATCGAAAATACAAAATCAGTAACATTGTGAGTATAAAATAAATGTACAGAAAAGACTTACTTTTAAGAGCAAAATTAGAAACAATTTTGAGGCCCTGTTTGGCTCATATGTAAGCACAATGGTTTTCAGCCTATAACTCACTTTGAGCCTATTGTATAGTTTCTTTTTGCAGCTCAAAGGCAACTATCAAAACACTTGCATGCCTTTGATTATATTACATGTAATAACAGCTGCAGCATTTCAGTCTTTTCACTTGCATCTAATATTACCCCTGCGGCAACTGAAACTGCTTGGACATATTTTGCACAGGGAATTGTGAACTGTGAAACCACCAAGCCCTTTGGAACTATCTTTAAAAAAAAAAAAATCAGTCGTGACTACAGTGTGTCACTATGTTAGCCTGGAGAATACTTGATGGTGTTTGCTTTCAGCTAGTATGGAGCTCCTGGGCTCTGTCACACAAACATTTCTCATTTCATGATTCACTGGTCTGAGGCACCACAAAAGCCCCTTTGGAGATGTTACAGTTGATCATTTCCATCTGTCTCCCACACATGCACATGCTCCACAGTTGCCACTTTCTAAAATCTGTGTAAGTATGGTATTTTAGGTATCAGCTTCATAATATTGTGGGAAATGCCTGTAATTTTATCCTTGTTTGTTGTACAAATTCTGATATCTTTGAATCCTACTGGGAATCAAAGAACTAATATTTCTTTAGAAGTTTTTGTTTCTGTTCTTCTTAGTAGTATCTTTTGCTTCCAGGTGTTCATCAAGTACTGCACAATGGAAGTTACTGAAAGAAATGAAAAATGCATTATCTTACGTAATGAAAAAGTAGTAGATTATTTGCATCATGCAACACTTTTATCAGCGATGTACATTATATACTATATAATAGTTCTTTCACCCTGATCAGTTTTAAAAACAATGACAGTATATTATTCTTATAGAGAGATCCTTTCATTTCACACATGTAATTATAAATCACAGATTCTACCTCTATGAATTCAAGCTCAGAACTCTTACTTTTTTTTTTTGAGGGCAGCTATATACCATTCCTTTGCAGTTAGAAGGAATTTATTTCTTAGAAAGAAACAAAAAGCAAATGATACTACATTTAGCCATAACATCAAGAATGACCTGCATTAGAGGAACCGATCTCTGCAGGTTAAAACATGGTCAAATTCCAGATCTGAAGTGCTTTGGAGAAATGCTCTTCAGAGCAGTGGTGTAAGCCAGCCGACTACATGGATCCTGTGTCAGTGATGTTACTGCCATGAGTGTCACTTCATCTGTCGGAACATCTGGCTTGTAAGATGGCTTCTGGGTCCTGTGAAGTTTGATGACTAACAGTCCTTCCCTGGTAAGTGGGATTCTATGCCAGGTCACTGAGGCTGGGATGTGCTGTTGAGAGCTAGTGAAAGAGAGGAAGGGAGGTCAGGATTATCTCCAGTTTGACCCTGTTCTCAGGACTGCTGTGGCACAAGGGCAAATCTGCAGCAGCCTGCCCCTTCTCCTCCTCCCCTTTGCAGGTCCTCACTACGTTCTTTTTAAGATGAGCATAGGTCATACTTTTTTAATATTTAAATTAACATAGCTATAGTAATGTTAGTATAATTTCTTTCCTTGCAACAAAATAATTCTTCCCATCTTTATCTGTGATGTGGGGGAATAAGGCTCAGGTTTACCCATCAGAGATTTGTACCTTCTTTGCTAAATGATCTGGCTCCTTGGGGACATTCCTCACGGTAGCTGCTGCTATGAAAGCATGAAAATCCTGGAAAGAATTTATGTGTTAGCATGATTATGCAGTTAGAGTAGTCTCTTGGGATAAGCAAAGACTCAGGCTCTAGACATACTTCCATGGTCTGTTTATGTATTTCACGTGCACCACTCCTACGCTGCAGTGTGTAAACAGTCCTTGGAGGAGATGTTACACCTGAGCCTCCCCCCACCCACGGAAATACCCTGAAAAATGGGCATGGGAGAAATGTTTCCTTTTGTACTCTGTTTAGAAGTGGCACTTTTGTACTCTGATTAGATGTTCTTCAACTCCCAGCTCCCAATGAGTTGGAATGGAGAGTCAGTGTGCTTTCCTAGCACGCAGGTTTGAAAATTCTCAGGCAAAGGAGGATAATGAACCTGACTTTCTCAAACTGTGACTGAGCTGGCTATTTCCAGGGTGGAATATAAGCAGGAGATGTGGCAGTGACCTTAGACCAAGAGATGTAATCCACTCAGGCAGCCCTGAACCTGCTCAGAGAATGCTTAAAGAATTAAAACTCTTCAGGAATGAGCTGAAATTTTTAGAAAGGTAATTTTGGATACAAACAATTAAAATAATACTTTCTCAAAATGAAGTCTGTTTTGGATTTAGCTCCTGCATAGTTCTTTGAATTTAAATATTATAACCTACTAGGGAATTATTCTTTATCACACTTTAAATACCTAAATGATTTGTTCCACTGTGTCCCCGCTGGCATTGTTCCATGCCCAGCAGCATTCATGGGAAGATTTATTAAGAAATACGGATACAGGGATGGATCAAGAACAGTTTTTGGATCACACTGACTTTCTCATTTCATTGTCATACACAGGATTGGCCTTTCTCAAAGTGAACAACATAATTTTATTATATGCCAGGTGTTAGGGTTCCAG
This sequence comes from Calyptomena viridis, assembly GCA_013390005.1. NCBI lineage: Eukaryota > Metazoa > Chordata > Aves > Passeriformes > Eurylaimidae > Calyptomena > Calyptomena viridis. The sequence goes on from WEIV01002562.1 coordinate 119,522, forward strand.
GACCCTTCATCTTTTTAATTTTTTCTTCTTCATATAGATTTCTATGTGTTCAATTCCTTACTGGTTTCGTAGGTAATGGTGTTACTTCTCTTACATTAATAATTTGTAGACAGATTTTAAAATTTCCTTGGAAGAAAATGTGCATTTTCTGCTCCAGAGTAGAGTGTCTCCAGCTAACAGTAGTTACTGTCAGGCATAATCAGATGCTAGAAGTCTGTTTACTGGGGTCATGCTGGCAGCTGACCAACAACATCTTGACTTAAAAAAAAAAAAGGAGACAACAAAGAAACACGAAGTAATAAATAAATGCAGAAATAATAATTAAAAAAAAATACTGTCTGCTACATTTGAATTGCTGTACATGGATATGTGCCTCCTGAGAAAATAGTTGCTAGCTTGAAAATGGATAAGGAGAGGTATCATTCTAGTGACACTGTCCTCAGAGGAAGGAGCAGGTTCTTTGTAAGCAAAGAGATCCCTATTGAAGGATGCTGTGGTTCCTAAAAGGATGTGCAAGTTTGAGAAGGCAGAATTTTCTAGAAGAGAAATCCATTCAGTTGAGTCAGTATGGCTGGTCTTCTGTGAGAATCACAGACCCTGCTGAAAATCTTGGTTATACTAACAGTCATGAAAATTTCCAGCAACACAGGTTTTAACTAATCTAGAAATAGTTATCCTAGTGGCTAAAGAAAAGACAAACTGTTTTGATCTAAATTGGACAGAGCCCTCTGGGATGGTATGATTTATAAATAACCTGAGGATATGCTTGCATTTTTCAGAGGCAATAGATGTTTCACTGTGAGAGTAACTTACATTTACAATTTAATTTTTAATATTTTTGTCTTTTTCCAATTTTATTGAGGCTATTTTTTCTGTATTTTATACTTCACTTTTGGACATGTCTTCAGCTTCAGATGAGTTATTCTAAAAATATATGTATGTGACATAGTAGAAAATTATGATTCCTGACTTAAAGATTTCGATACACAAAACAGAGGCTGATGAGGTAAAATTTTGTATAACTTTGAAGGTGGTTGTAATTATTCATATAAAGTAAGCAAAATTACAGTGTACCATCCAAAACTTAATTCTGATTTTAAAGGGAACTCTGTTCCAGCTCCATTAGAAGAAATGCAATTATTTATTTGTCTTCTTTTAGAAACATGGTTTAGTGCCAGACCTCTTGGAAAGTGTGTTTTCTGGAAAGGCTAAATTAAAACTGATAAGCAACAATTAGGCCTATTCTCTTGCCAGGACAGGAGCTATCTTTGCCTTCATTTTCACACCACTCAGTGCAATCTCAACATAAGCAGTTAGACTGTGAAACTGCATTCCCTATATTGTCTGTATTTTTTTAGCATTGTATAAAAAAACCAAGGATAAGCAGCTTCAGCACACCAATGTTCAAAGTCCTGAGACCCTGTAAACACACAGTTACTTCTACTGGTTATTTTTAATTATCCTGATGAGGTATTTTACAAAACAGTAGAGTACCATCAGGCTCCACAAGTGGATTGGACTTCACAGAATCACAGAATATGCTGAGTTAGAAGGGACCCACAAGGATCATTGAGTCCAACCCTTAGCCCTGCACAGGACTATCCCAAAGAGTCACACCATGTGCCTGAGAGTATCATCCAAATGCTTCTTGAACTCTGTTAGGCTTGTGCCGTGATCACATTCCTAGGAGCCTGTTCCAGCACCCAACTGCCTTCTGGGTGAAAAACCTGTTTCTAACATCCAATATAAACCTCTCCTGACATAACTTCAAACCATTCCCTCAGGTTATGTCACTGGTCACCACAG
>WEIV01002563.1:9890-37785 GCA_013390005.1 Calyptomena viridis
GAAGTAAGGCATGAGAGTGGAAAGTTCATGTTTGGGGGTAATTCAGAGCTTTCAGACACTCTTTATATCTTCCCCCACCTTTTCCCAACTTTGAAAAAAAAAAATAGATCTGTTTGCTGACACAGCAAATTGTAAAAAAGGCCTGAAAATCTCATGGAACTTGTCTTGATTTTNCCACCTTTTCCTCCAGGGTGGGAATGGTGTGGCAGAGGAAAGGATGGACAAGAAAGGAAAAGATCTGATAATGAATTTCCTTCTGCTTTCATTAGAGGGAAGGGTGAGCTAACAAAATAAGTACTGCTTTAAAAGTACTGGTTGAACCTTGACTTAGCTTGTTAGTTAAATATCCTACTTGGCATTTTTAGCAAAGAAAATATTGGACAATAATGTGTTTGACTAATCATTATTATTTACAGTGGAACATGAAAATTTCAGTCTAAAGTATTCAAACAAAATTTGTTAAAACCCTGGTAATATTAGAAATAAATGAGTTATGAATGGTTCTGTACTTTGTTAACTTCTATTTCCAATTTTATTTTTGCATGGACCTGTTCTTACATTCTGCTACCCTCAGTCCTTTAGCTGCCATGCTTTGGTAGCCACAAACATCCCTGTTCTCGAGACATGCTTCCTTTTTTCCTCTAATGAACTGTAGATATTCTTGTGTATGAGGTGTCTAAGTGATGTGTAACACGTGTGTACATACACTGGTGTTATGGTTACTGCTTCTCATTTATTCTAAAAATTCACCAAGGGAGCATTAAGTAGCTTTTAGGCTCTGGTGATTAACCCAGCAGAGGAAAAAGTTAAATGCTGAAGTTTATTTTATTCCTGCTATTATAAATTCTCATGGAATATGAAAAAATATATAACTCCACTGAGTTTTAAACATGCACATTATACTTCAGAGAAACTGTCTAGAAACCAATTACATTACAGACCAAATTTAGGCCATATTCCAGCAAAATACACAAGGACCTCAGATTGTAATGTGATTTACATAGCACATGGTTAAAACATTTTGCTATCATTTATTTTATAAAATAGGTATGCCAGTAAGTCCATATTTTAGTTGACTAGGCTCATAAAATCATTGACTTTTTAAAAAACATAATCAGCTGATGTTGTTTTTTTCCTTAATGTTTACTTCCCCTTTTTCAAAGATTTGGTTATGCATCATGAAATTTCTGTACAAACTGCAAGTAGCTTTTTAAAAAATCTCCAGTCCTTTTTGTTTTTTTTAAAGATACTTTCAACTGCAACTTCACCTGTAGTTAGAACTGTCATAAACACCCCCCCCCACCCCAAATACTTCAAGGAAGACTTGTGATAAAACTATCAAGAACTGGTAACCATTGGTATCTCAAGAATGTATCCATTCAAAACAAAAGTGACATATATATAAATGTTTGTATAGGGTATTAAAAAAAAATAAAATCTATGTATATATACAGTGCAGTAAGGATGACTGAGGTTGTCCATGTTTCACTTACAGATTCAAAAATGCCAGCCCATCTCCCATCCCAGACAAAAGAGTATATGAAACCAAAACAGACAGAGTGATTTTCCTGATGGCAAACCCAACCAGCATCTGAGAGTCAGGATCTCAAGGGCTTTCTGAGACAGAGGCTTCAAAGAGACTCTTAGTAGCTGTCAACAGAACTATATTCCATCAATTCCATTTAATTCTCTTTGGATGATATTTATACTTTCAACCTTTTGTGATAATGAGGGCATTAGAACATCTCTTACTCATTCTGATATAAGAAATGGAAATAATAACCCCTATTCACCTTCTGCCTAGCTATAATGACATGATACGATACAATATACTGTCAGTAAACCTTCTTTTGGTTGCCTCTTTTTCAGGCTGGACTGTTCTCTTGTATTTAAATTTTGATTTTAAGTCCCTGATTTAGTTTCTTCTTGTGTAGAAGCTGTTCTATACTTCTACCATTCTTCTCAATCATTAAGACACAGGGACATAGAATGCTAAGGATTGGAAAATCATCTAGTTAGGGTTAAAGATCCTTTAGTCTCAACCTCCCCTGCCATGGGCAGGGATACCTCCCACTAGACCACATTCAAGGCCTTACCCAACTTGGACTAGAACACTAGTCAGGGTTGGGACATCCACAACCTCCCTTGCCAACTTGTTGCAGTGCCTCACCACCCTCACAGTAAAAAATTTCTTCTTAACATTTAGCCTAAATTTCTTCTCTTTCAGTTTGTACCCATTACTCCTTGTCCTATTAGCACAGTTGCTTACAAAGAGTCCCACTCTGGCTTCCCTGTAGACTCCTTTCAGATACTGGAAGGTTGCTATGAGGCCTCTGTGCAACTTTCTCTTCTCCCAGATGAACAGTCCCTACTTTCTCAGCCTGTCTTTGTAGGGGAGGTGCTCCAGTCCTTTAAGCATTTTCATAGCCTTCCTCTGGACCTGCTCCAACAGTTCCATATCCTTCTTATGCTGGGAGCACCAGAACTATAGTACTCCAGGTGGAGTCTAACAAGAGTAGAGTAGAGCAGGAGAATCTCCTTCGACCTGCTGGCCATGCTCCTTTTGATGCAGCCCAGGATTAGGTTGGTCTTCTAGACTGCAAGAGCACATTGACAGCTCATGTTAAGTTTTTCATCTACTCACTCACAAGTCCTTCTCTGCACAGCTGCTCTCAATCCCTTCTCCACCCAACCTCTAGGTGTGCCTGGGATTACTGTGACCCAGGTGGGGTACTTTGCAGTTCACTTTGTTGAACTTCCTAAGGTTTGCATTGGCCCAACCCTCAAGTGTGTCAAGGTTCCTCTGGATGGCATCCCTTCCCTCCAGTGTGTCAGCTGCACATCATAGCTTGGTATTGTCACAAAATTTGCTGACGGTGCGCTCAACCCCACTGTCCATGTCCCTGACAAAGTTGTTGAACAGTATTGTCCCCAGTACCAACTCCTGAGGGACATGGCTTGTCACTGGTCTCCGCATGGACAATGACTGACCACAACTCTTTGTGTGCAGCCATCCACCCACTTCTATATGCACTAAGTGGTCCGTCCAGCAAATCCATCTCTTTCCAATTTAGAGGCAAGGATGTCATGTGGGACAGTGTCAACCACTTTGCATAAGCCAGGGTAGAGGATTTCAGTTGCTCTGCCCATATCCACCAATGTTATAGCACCATCGTAGAAGCCACTAGATTTGTCAGGCATGATTTATCCCTAGTAAAGCCACGTTGGCTGTTACCAATCACTTCTTTGTTTTCCATGTGCCTTAACATAGTTTCCAGGAGAATCTGCTCCATGAGCTTGCCTGATACAGAGGTGAGACTGACTGATCTGTAGTTCTCCAAGCGTTCTGCTTTCCTCTTTTTCTGGTCATCCAGAACTTCATTTGATTGCCATGATTTTTCAAAAATTATGGATAGTTGCTTAGTAACTTTGTCTGCCACCTCCCTCAGGACCCGTGGATGAATCTTATCAGGTCCCATGGACTTGTGCACATTTGGGTTCCTTAGATGGTCCCTTGACCCTCTCCTATAGTGGGCTTAGGATCTTTATTCTCCCAGTCTCTACATTTGCCTTTCTTGGCTTGGGTGGCGTGGCTGGAGCACTTGCCGTTGAAGACTGAGGCATAGAAGTCATTGAAAACCTCAGCCTTCTCTTCATTTAGGATAGCCAGGTGTCTCATTTTCTTCTGGAGGGGACTCACATTATCCCTAGTCTTTCTTTTGTTTGCAACATACATATAGAAGCCCTTCCAATCGTCTTTGATATCCCTGGCCAGATATAATTCCAGCTGGGCCTTGGCTTCCCTAACCTTGTCCCTAGCTTCCCATACAATTTCCCTGTATTTCTTCCAGGCCTTGTTTCCATCTTGTGAAAAATTCTTTTTTTGCTCTGAGTTTGCTCAGCAGCTACTTATACATAAATGGAGGCCTCTTGGCATTTTTACCCAGCTTCCTCTTTGTCAGGATGCATCACTCCTGAGTTTGGAGGAAGATGCCAAAGTCCGGTCTTCTGAAGTTCAGGGCAGTGAGCTTCCTGCGTACCCTCCTTGCTCCCCAAGGATCTCAAACTCCACCATCTTGTGACAGCCTTGGAGCACTACATTTCCCACCAGCTGCTCCCTGTTGGCTCCTCAATCACTTGTGTAAGGAAGTTGTCACTGACACGTTCAGGGAACCTCTGGGATTGTTTGTGTCTTGCTGTGTTGTCCCTCCAACAAGAGTCATGGTGGTTGAAATTCCCCATGAGAACCAGGGCTTGCAAGCATGAGGCTGCTCCTATCTGCTTATAAAGGGCTTCATCCACACCATCCTCCTGTAATCTTTTAAGTGTTGCATACATGGGCAAATATTTCTATTTAATTCCATTATTTTTGTTGTTTCTAACATTTAGTTTAACCTTTCTACCACTGATGATATTTTTGGACAACAAACATCAAGATCACAATGACTCCAGGATCTTTCCCTGTGAGGTAAGAGCTAACACAGAAGTTGTTACTGCATTGGCTTATTTTAACTCAGGTACACTAATTTGCATTTATCAATATCAAAACTTACCTTCTGTTCTGTGGCACCAGGAGAGCCTACTGCAGTTCCTCAGGCAGCTCTTTTGGCTATCCTGGCTATCCCTGTAGCAATTGCAAGCAGTGGAACCCTGTGATCACCTGCTCTTGCAGTCCACACACTGGCTGTGCCCAGGGGCACCAGTCCTGAGCCATCCCTCAGATATCTCCCTTCTCATCCTGCTCTCCCCTGTGAGAAGTGACTGCTCATCTCAGCTTCTGCTCCTTGCCTTTTTAAAGACATGCTCCTTCCTAAATCTCGATCAAATTTGGAATGGGTCTGAAAAATACTGCAATCGAAATATCTTGTCCACTAGAGGGAAGTACCTCCATAATTAGGATTTGATGTGTGACCGTACAGATCAAGGAAAACAGTCTTATGTGTTTCTAAATTGCAAGACAACACTTGTTTTGAACTTTAATAGTAATAATTAAATGCACAAATGAAAAACTATTTTTAGTAAGGATATTGACACATCAGGTAATAAATAACCTTTTAAATTAGATTGTGTTAGGCTTGCCTTAATGCAGACTTCTGTTCAATAAAAGCTACCTTATGACTTAATAGTTTCACAGGAAATTGCTGTAGAAGAACAATTAAAGAAAATGAAGGTTAGATTTGTATTTCTGGTAAACTCTGTGTTGTATTCAACTCTCAAAGTAGAAATATCATTAGCCTTTAACAGAATTACGTTAAATTACTTTCAAATAGTTATCACTCTAAAGATGAGTCATAGAGAGAAGTCACCTGAATAATGTTCTGTTTATCTCTACAGTGACACATGTAAATCCATCCTTTTTTCAATCTTCTGTTGTTTATATGGCACAATCAAAGAAAGACTGGTTAAGGTAGAGCTGCTGATCTATTGAAAAATTTAAGCATATCAGTTATTTCATAAGAAGAGAGCATGCTTGTAGTTAGACACTCACCCTGCCACAACCCAAGTGGTTTATTTCCCACAAAGTTTAGAAACTTAAGTATGAGAGGAGTTGGTCTTATATATATACGGTCTGACCATGTTATGTTCTGGTTTTATTTTTTTCTCTGATAGAGACTTTACCATTTTTAGAACATTTTAGAAAGGCATCAACAGAAGAAGCACAGCAATGTCTTCAAAGACTGATCACTAAAATCCTCCAACAGACTTAGCAGCTTATAAGATTTCAGATATTAAAGCCTTGTGCAGTGGCTTTCCACTTAAGTTGAATGAAGTCTGAGTTCCTACTTCACTGTAACTCTCCTTTGTCACTATTTTGGACTTTCACAATCAAATAATAGTCTAAGAGGAATTTAGTGGGAAACCAAGTGTAACGTGGAGGTAAGCTCACTACCTTGACCAACCTGTGTTTAGGTGATAAAGCAGATAGCTGACCCAAATGCCTTAACATTGTCACTTAAATGTCTCCTGAGTGAGAGGACCCTCATTTTATTATATAATAAAATTACTGTTGTATTATAAACGGAAAAAAAAATTCAGGAACAGGAGACAAGATGCCACAAAAGTGACTCTTGTTCTTGTCTATCAGAGCTTTGCAGTCATTTTCACACAGCATCAGCCCACCAAAATTCTCCTGGCTTCAGTACTCTGGATTTCACTTGAATTCTTCATTCTCTTCAGCAAAACTTACTACTATTTGCTCCCGCCAGTTAAAACACTTTAATATACGGCCAGGAAAGGACAAATTCTGTTGTCTTGCCACATTGAATCATTTGTGGTTTAGGATACTGCTACATGGAAATTACCAGTAAAGAAAAAATTTAAAAAAAGAAAAAAAAAGTGGGAAAAAAGGAAAAAAACAAAGCAGCTTCCAGACTGTCCTAGAAATTCTCACTGCAGATTTCCTGAGAAGAAAACAGAGCTGCCCTGTGCTTCATTATCTTCTTCTCCCCTTGTGATTGCCTCATACTTTGAGAGGAATTGGGGTGAGAGGCGGCAGCAGACTGACTGTGTCACATTCTTGTTTCTAGTAAGGCAGACTCTCCTTCCCCCTTCTCTCTCTGCCCCTACCAAGACTGCCCTGGGAGTTGCTCTGATTAAGGCAGCATTCAGAAGGACTTTCCCTGCCTCAATACACCCAGCTAAGAAGGTACCTCCTGTAGAGGCCGTGCAATCTGTGACTCCTTCCCTCTTCTGGGGGATCGGGACACCCTCTGTGCAGAAGGGAACACGGTGGCCTTAGCTGGTGCATTCACAATAGACCATAAAAAGGTAAACCTGCAGTACTAAGGTTTTTACAGTTCAATTCCTTGAACTACATGGTAGCAATGATTTTTAAAAAACAAAACATTGTGCTTGTGAATTTTTTTTTTAAGCTTAACACAGTGACAGTTGACTAAACAGTTTTACATAAAATTTCCATTCCCATTTGAAAAGCTTACATTTGCAATAAACATCTCTTCCCAGCTTTGCTCCCAAACTCAAGCTTTGCTCTGAAAAAACCCTCAAACACTGAAATAAACATTATTTCCAAGCCTTACTTTCTCCTTCACAGCTCCATCTCCTAGATAATATCATGAGCTTCAACTTTACAAGGTGTTTTCCACATCACACCAACATACTGTGAAACAAATCACTTATCTGCAGAGTGAACTCTGCTTAATGAGGTTTTTGCTTTAGGTTCTGTTCTGGGCACAGACTGAAAAAGATGCTCACTTACCACACAAGAGTCACTGCTGAGTTTTGAGCAGCAGAACTGTGAATGAGTGGCACACAGAAGAGAGTGTTTAAATGACATAGCTTTTCACTGAAAAATGGAGAATTTTGACCCAGCTTTCTAAAGTCTAAAACCCATAATTAACTGTGACTAGGCTGCGTAAGGGCTAATGGATTGCCTATGTAGCCAGCCTATCATTTTACTTAAAATATAATGGAAGTGAAATGCGCTCTCTGCAATCAGCAGGTTGTGGCAGCAGAGCAGAAATGAACACAGAGAATAGGTGGGTGTTCTTTCCCTGGGTATCAAAATCTTGTTGAAGGAAACATGTTTCTTTTGTAAGAATACAATGGAGATGTGAAAAGAACAATGAAGGAGTTCAAAAATAGAGTGTTTGAACAAAGTTTCACACTGAATAGATCAGAAAGGGGGCCCTGCTATCTGAAGACACACAGAGCTATGCCTGGGTTATTTTTTTTGCTGCAAAATCTTTTCTTACTACTTTAGACATATACATAGGCTATCTTGTGCAGAGTGGGTGGGTGATATGTTGGACTGCTCAGCGCTGGCTTACCTCTTAACCCTTGTCTGGCTTTGTCAAGTGTCCTCCTACAGAGTAACTGAAAGGTAAAATTTCCAGGAGTAGCCACTAATTTGGTATACTTCAAGTGCTTTTGTGCCTACATCTAGAAAACCTAAGTGGCAAAGAGAAAAGTCTGAGAATTTGGTTCACTATTTTCCAGGGGAGACTTTCCATTCCTGCATTGTTTGGAACAGCACGAATCAAGCTCTGTTTTAATAACACCATGCTTGCCAACTTTTCTAAATCCCGATTTGCACATGTATTGTATCTACAGTAATATCTTTGCAATCTCTTCCATAGATATTTAGGCATACAGACAAGTAATATTAAAAAAAAAGTATTAAATACAAAGGGCTGCAGTTGACTACCAATAGAGATAGCAAATTTTTTTAAAGATCCATTATTGGTAGACATGTTCCTTGATCTTTACAAAAAATAAAAGGCACCATATTCAGTTTATCTCAGGTGACTAGACATAAGCAGCATGGATTTCTGCTAATACTGTGATAACTCAGGCTACAACATTATTTCCATTATAACTGTATTTCCCCTTTTTTTTTCAGGCATTCATAACTTCCTGAAATATTAATAGTTCTGAGATTTATTATGCACCTAGGGCTCAGTCTTGTGATGCATGTAGCTGTGGCCCCAGGCTGGGACTAGACCTTGTATTCACATGCTCTTCTAACCCAGAATGAAAACAACAGCAAATGAGGCTGGAAAGCACCTTGAGGAATCATTGACCATCCTCTGGCATTTCCACACCATGAATGGATAACCATGCACTTTACTAATTTATTCTTAGCGATTTCCAATTGTTAAGACAGTGGAGGGGAACAACATTCCCTTTCTCAAGCCTCTCTGAGCTCACTACTTCTGTTGAAGTTAAGCCTTCCAATGGCAACACACTTGGGGTTTTTGCAGCCTTGAGTATGGGGAGAATAGCTAGTTGAGGCTTTAACAGGACTTAATAACAGCTTTTGAATACCTATGGGAAAGTCACAGAGAAGATGGAACCATTTTCTTTACTGAGGTGCATGGCAGGAGGCAGTGGTCATACATCAGAGACAGGAACGAGGGAGGTTTTGACTGGACATCAGGACAATATTTTCACTAGAATGATCATTATGGACTGGATGAAGTTGTACTCTCCCTCCCTGGAGGTTTTCAGGACCCAACTGCTCAAAATGCAGAGCAACTTGGTTTGAATTCAGCATTACCCCTGTTTCGAGGGAGAAGTTAGATTAGAGCCCTCCTGAGGTCCCTCTGATCCTGAATTTATTCTATAACTATATCTCTCTTTACAAAAGACCCTTACAATTAAACTGCTTTTAATTTTCCCTTATCTAGTTTAAAAAATGTTTTCAGCCTTCCTTCAGATGATGTGTTTACTATGAACCTGTTATTTCTCTCCTCTGGACATTCTGGGTTTCTCCCATCTGTCCTAAAGAACACTGAGCCTCTGGTTTTATACTATGAGAACATTTCTCCAGACTAAGGCTAGACGTATTGTCAGGTTGGAGAACAGAGATTCTCAGTTGCTTCAAAAGAGCTGAACCTTCATTTGAAGGCTGCATAAAAGACAACACACAGAGTGGAAGAGTATATGCAGCATGGTATTTTGGTATTTTGGAATGGGCTTCCCAGGGAGGTGGTGGAGTCATTGTCCCTGGAAGTGTTTAAAAAAAGTGTTTAAAAAAAGACTGGATGTGGCACTTAGTGCCGTGGTTCAGTTGATGAGATGGTGTCAGGTCATAGGTTGGACTTGATGATCTCAAAGGTCTTTTCCAACTTACTTAATTCTGTGATTCTGTGAAACATGTATATTCTGAAAGAAAAGAGTTTGGAGCTACTCAAAGTGTACACATCCTCACCCATGCAAGACTTTAAATACAAGGACTAGAGTTATCCTGAAATTCAACTTTTCACGCATCTCCTCCAAACGATGAGATCATTTTTCTCTCTTGGAGTTTTTGTGCTTTTTCCAGAGTAGTTTTGAATACACCATATTCCAATCGCTAATACTGTGCCCAAAGATGAATTTGCCAGGAATCTGAATCCAGAAGAGAAACGGGTTTGCAGCTTTAAATAATAGATAGTTCTTTGGCAGCAGGGTTTTTTATTTTTAATTTTTGTAAAGATAATTATCCAAATAGAATTAAAAAATGTCCTGTAGTAAGTCCTCTTCAAGGAAATATGGAGCAAACAGTACCTTACAACTGTTTATGTGGTTTATGTGAAACAAAGATCCAAAACTTTGTCAGTTCTGTTCCTGACTCTTTTTCTCTTAAGACTCAGAAAAAACATGAAACTACATTTGAATAATAATGACCAGAAGATATACAATATCCACCAGGCACCATCTAAAATTATTTCAGCAGTCCGCATCACGCTTTTCTTCTCATATATACAGCCTTAAAGCCCCCCCAAAATAGCTGGCAATCCCTATTGTTTCTTTCTTCCCTCTGCTCTCCCCACTGACATCCCCAGCTTTGCCAGTCTGAAAGGAAAAATCTCTTGTGTAGGGATTTCCCCCCAAGGTCTCTTTTGATGCCCTTGGTGATTTTAGGATAATAAAAAAATTCTGCAGAAAAATTGATCACTTGGTTCCCAGTCTGGCATGCTTCTTCCTGATCTTGGCAGAACCATGGTGAATTTAAACAGATAGGGAAATGTATTTTTTACTACTTTTCTTGAGTGTATTCCTTGTCTCTTTCAAGGAACTGGTATAGTCCAAAGAGCATCAGCCTCAGCTTGTGGACACGAAGTTTGCTGGTTAATGTTTTTCTTCCAAATTACACAAAATATTGTCTTTACAAATGCACATATCAATATAAGATTCAAAAATTACTGTTTGTAAATGAAGGCCTAGTGAGAGTCCTTATCTTAGTACCCCATCCTTTTGATTACTTATATGCAGTTACCATTAATCAGACCTCAGACACTTTGATATCATGCCTGGATCTTAATAATTTCATTAATCACTTTTTTCCTTATCTTTTTTGAAAGGTGATAAACTGGCAAAATGCATATTTAATCTGTATTTGCTACAAGTAAAACTGCCTCTGAAGCACTGGACATTTATTTTTACAGCTGGTTCTGAATTCAAATGCACTGGTTATAAATAATTTCTGAGGGTCATGTAATATTTATGCCGGAAATCTGAAACTCCATGTCACATTTGGAGAAATGAAACACAGGGAGGAGAGAGGTTATGTGTTTATTGAACCAGTACAGGCTGAAGTGTCTGACACAGTACTACCAGTGCATCTACAATAACCTGAGAGAAGCAGTTGGTGCCCTGCCATGGCTGAGGAATCTGAAAGTCTCCCCTTGGCATTCTGTGTGACCTGCATAATGAATGGTCTGTAACATCTTCTCAGCCATCCTCCTCATCTCTGCCCTGTGCAAGACTGCTTTATGTAAGAGACAAAGTGTATCTTCTCAGATCTATCCAAATGTTTGCCTCCATTTGACAGAGTGTAGAACATCAGCTGACTTCCATATGTTGCTCTTTTGCCTGATTGATTGTTTTTTGAGGAAATGGTCAGGCATGTATTTATTACATTGATTTGTTCAGTTATAACTATGCTGTTAGTTACTCCTATGTGGGTTAAATTTAACTGTTCACCTTTCAGGTGAGAATTACCCTACCTGACTTTAGGAATCTCCAATTGGGACAGCTGTAGCTGAGCTGGGTGCCCTGTACAGTCACACACAGAAATAGATACAGAATGGATAACAAATCTAGATGACAAAGCCAGAAAGAAAAAAACATAATCATAATTGAAAACAACCATGAACAGCTGGAATGAATGCAAGCTTTTGCACTTAAATGAGTTGCAAAGCAACTAGTTAGGCATAGGTTTCCTATGGATGACACTGGATCACAAGCTGAACATGAACCCGCATTCAGGTCAATGTGATCAAGTTGTCAATGAAAAAGCCTGGGAATATTAACTTAGATCCTTTCCTCCACAGTGTTCTGTTCCAGGAACAGCAGTGTCCCTTACAGTCAAGGGTAGAGTGGGCATGTGGGGTAAATATCACAAAAGATGATGAGAAAACATGACCTAATGAAGTAGGATCATTTCTTGTAAAGAAAAGATTGAGATCTTTTTGAAGATTCTTAGCATGTCTGAAGACTGAAAAGGAATGGAAGAGCCTATTGTCCATAGCTGTAGCAAGGAGGACAAGAAATTATTGACCTGAGGTGAAAGAAGAGCTAACTGAACTTCCAAAAGACTTTTTCTTGCTAAGAATACTAATGAACTGGAATAAATTACTTTGAAGGGATGTCTATCACACAAAGCCTTTAAGAGACACTCAGGAATGTTGTGAGAGAGCAGCAGACTCTATAGCTTGCCAAACTTTTTTCAGTTTTATTTTCCTACAGTTTTGTGCGTAAGCAGCTGATGCAGAAGGAAATAAACGCTTGTGTGGCATACCACAAACAGCAGGTGATCCGAGCGCTGAATGGTTTGCACTTTCATGGACCTCAGGCTTATCCAGACAGCTAGAATATCTGGCAACAGTAAAACCAAAAGCAGCAAACTATGTTGAATTAAGAGTTTCAGGTGCTTTTATTGCAGTAGTCTAAAAAACCAGCTTAAATTTCAAAATTAGGCTCCAGTGAATGCTATGTTAGCCAATAGCCATTCCTCATAACTGAGATACACAAACCTCCTCACATTATTAAAACCTGTAGCTCGATCATTTTAGACAAGACCATGGCCAGAAACCTTAAATGTGTTAATTGACAGAGAAGAGTATGGCAGTGAAAATGACTATTTTGATTCGGCAGCCTAAAACTGCACCAGAGGCACGGTTAGGAGCAAATAATATTGCCTAGGTCATGAAGTTAGAACAGTAGAAGCAGCAAAGGAAAAAAATATATCTTTTGAAACAAGACAGGGAGCATTTCTATTCTCTCCTTCTTTTCACGGCCTCTGTTACAGTCATGCATTGCCCAAGCCTCATTACTCTGAAAGACTAACACTATTGTTAAAGCAAGTGAACCTCAACTGAACAACTAGGCAGTAGGAATACAGCATCTTGAAAGATAAGCAAGAAAAAATGAATGTATCGGAAAAGGTGCAGAATCAGAATTGAATGTTTGGTGCAACAATGACTACAATAGAAAGTCTCATTAAGGTAAACCAGAAACTCAAAATGTAGAGAAGTAAATTGGTTTAGAGCTTTGGCTAATGAAAAGAAAGCAGTTATGGAAAGCAAAGACTGAAGTAGTGATATGGAAAGACGGGAGAGAATCACTAATCAAACTGACAAGTGAAAATTATGCTACTTGACAAGGAGAATGAGTGAAAAGATCTAGAGTGTGCATCTTTTTGATCCAGGTGTTTTCTGATGTCAAGATTACCAGGAGAAAAGACTTTCAGCAATATTCGGAAACTGTACTTAATACACTGTCCACTTAAGAATGAATAAGCTACTTTTCCACAAAAGGGCATTTAAAAATTACAATGTTACTAATTCTGAGCTTTAGGGAATTCAGCTTTTGAAGTGCACTGTAACGTAAAGGTAATTCCAGTAAGAGAAAAGGTAATTCTTATTCTTGTTAGCAAAGAAAAAACATAGAAGAAGAATACCAAGAGTGGGAAGGACAAGCCAGGGATTAGGTAAATGTCCAAAAACCACATGCAATGCCTTACTATCAAGTAGCTATATCCATATGCTAATGACTTGAACCAGTAAAAGACCTAAAAAATTCAAAGCTCAACTATATTGTGTAGTCCCTCAAGTGAACTCTAAATCCCTAGCTGGACACCTAGCATTACTGTATAAGACAAGAGAAACAGGAATTCTCCAGAAGCTAGTGATACAAGAAAACCACAGAGCAGGAAACTTCCTGAAGGTAACCAACAGCCAATGTAAGGAAACACAGGACTGCATATGAGCTTCTTCCCTCTACAGAGATTTCGTATTCAACGAAACACTCCTTTCCCTAGCTGGGGGCAAAATCTTACAGCAAGGTTTCTAACAAGGAAAAAACCTAGGAGAAGTCTTTGGGAAAAGTGATCATCATTCTTGTGCAATCTCAGCTGAGGCAGAACCATAATTCATTTTTTACAGCCTTTAACAAAGCAAAGTCAAGTGGTACTTTAAGCCAAACTTCAAAGGACTTCCTTAACCTCCCCTACAGAACCAAATTCCTTCTTGCTTATCTTTAAGTCCTGAATTTTGTGTTCTTGCCCACATGGTGGCAATTTTAAGAATAAATGCTATGTTGAGATTGAAATCAGCAACAGCAAAACTTAGCATGGCATTAAGGTATTTCTGTAGGAAGAGAAAGCCAAGAGACTGGTGGAAATGAACTCGGTTCTCCCATATGCATAAATGAGTGTTCCACTGGGCTGCCGTGAAGGATTAAAATTGTAGTCCACCACTACTCTGGTTCAAACGTTGAGAAGAAAATGTTCAACTGCTCTTTGTGAGGATACAAATATTGATTTCTATACAGCTAATCAGAGGAATTATGAACCTTTTTGTTGTCCTAAGGTCAAGTGCACAATTTGGTTTGTATGCACTAAATTCTCAACAGTGGAAAGCTAAGAGCCTCCAAGCTGCTTGTTAAAAACTTTTCTTACATGTGCTATCCCCTATGCTACTCTTTCTGTGTCTTCTTTGAGAAGAAAGACTATCAGAGGCCAAAACTGAGACAGGGAAAATGTTAGAAGTTAAGGAGGATGTATGATCTTGGTCTGAAAATCCCTTTAAGAACCACCAAACTGCTTGGTTTACTGAGTCTAGCTTTTCAGAAAAAGGCCACTAAGGATATTTGCATAGCCTACAGCATTTTCTGGAACTGAAAACAGAATGTGGAGGCCCTCAGGAATTTGGGCTGCTGCTGGGAGGGAACAAGCGAAAGATTTGGATCAAAACTCTGAACCTGAGTGCATTAATCCCTCTTTGAATCTGGCTGCTCAGTTTGCTGGTTAGATGAGGCTATTATTTCTTGTCCACTTCCTAAGGCTGTTTCGAGACTAACTGCAGGACTGCAAGGCAATCAGATACTTCAGTAAGTCACTATCGGCACCCCTGGGGACTTTCTGCCTCTGGTAAGTAGAAATCCTGCAGGAGCTGCCAACGTGCAGAGCTCTTCCTCAGACTTCCTATAACAGGCTGTTGCTTAGCCACAACACAGCCCAGGGAGGCTGTGAGACTCCAGATGTCAACATGCGGTTAATCCTTGTGCCGGCAATGGGCCAGAGGTACAAATGTCCGTGTGTAATTACCATTCTCTCACGACTAAACACCAGCCCACGCTCGGTGCCCAGCTATATGAGAAACTCTTCACAGCTTGGAGCCCTCCCTGCTTCCTGCCTGATCAAGAACAGTTGATCTTGTGACAGTATTTTAATGATTATTTTTGTATGGAGAAGTGAAGCATGCAGTTACTGTGCTAACACCACATTTTAAATGATAGTTACTTGCAAGAAGAGTATGCCCTGTGAACCAGGGCAGTATGCCCAATATTCTTTTTGTAGGAATATAAATTTGCTCTTTCCCCTGCAGCTTTCACAGTACCAACTAATATATTTCTTCAAGTGAAGAACAGGAGAGCCCTCCTGTGGCTAATTTAACACCTGTGATATCTCACAGATGCTATGGATGGTAGTAAAAAGTACATGGTATGTAAGCTTTCTTTTGTTTTTACCTCTGGTCTCACCTGCTTTAATTATGGTTGATTTAATGAACCTCAAATTTATTTTCCAGCCAGTTGTATCTCAATTTTTTTTCCTTCTCCTGAAAATGAACAAGCCATTCCTCGTATCATATCTGTGCTTTGTTTCCCAGTTTTGACAATAGGAATGTAAATTATAAAGTAACCCTTTCTGAAATGTTTCTCTTGTGGGCTGTACGGCAGAAGAGAAGCATATGTGGGATTTATTATGCACAATGACCTCATTCTTTCCAAGTTTCCTCACTCTCAGAAGACATATTTGCAATTCACACACACAGTTCAAAACTGTGTAGTAGGCTACACATCTGCTGTACATACATACACACACACAGAGTTTCTTACTTTCCCAGAAGACAACAGGCAACAAATCAGTGTGAGTCTTAATGTGGTTTTTGCACTAGGAATCTCTTCAGAGCTACAAGCATCTTAAATAACCCCTAGTTTCTGTATGAGCTTCTCAAAGGCACTGAAAAGATAAGACAGTCAGATCATCTTGGGTCCATTTTTCAGAAAAAAAATTACTCATGGCTTATATGCTTTTGGCATGAAATGGCTAAGTTGGAAATTGAAAAAGGGACTTAACAGAGCTCTAATGAATCCAATACAGGGGTAATTTAATTTAAGCCTTGCACGAGTCCCTCTCACGTATTTTCTTAACCCTGTGTTTAACCCTTAGAAGGCACCCATTACTATGCAGGTAACATGACACAGATTAAATCACACTTCAAAGACGAGTCCTGGAGCCTGTTAAAGGCACCTCTCTTCTGCTCTGTCTGAAACATACACATCATATCCATCTTGTCTTCCTCCATATCTATGCAGTGTTTGTTTTGTTCCCTTCCTCACTATTCCTTTTTAAAACAGCTTGAGAGAATGCTGTGCTGCAGGACAGATGGGGAATATTGTATCTTGAGAAAGATTTGGGTGGAAAATACATATTTTCATTTGGTTACTACATTTCTTTTTCCACACATGAAGTATTTTTCACATAACAAACATGTTGCAACTAAGAAAAAAAACTTGTCAAAATACCAGTCAGTAATATAGATTTTGGTGTTTCTAGATGGCCAGCCAGTAAGAAATAACATTGCAGAAAATTTTATGAATTATGAATAGTTTAAGAAACTTCTAATTGACGTACAATCTAGTAGCAAGTAATAACAATCTAGGAGAACAATCCAATGGTTACGTGTGTCTGACACATATTTAATACAAATTTTATTCTTAAGCAGAACAAACAGCCTTGAAATAATATATTTAGTGGTTCCATGTGTAGAAACTGTCTGAACCAGCTCAGATAAAGCATCATGGAAGTTTGATCAAACTGAGATGATAAAACCATACAAAAACATAACCTGTGTTTTCAGAAGATAAGAATTTTTCCAAAGTTAAGACTGAGGACACTAAATTGACTTGTAAAAGGGGGACACAGGCAAATTGTGTTTAACAACGTTGGATTTTAGGATGCACTTAGAAGTAAAATAACAGAATTAGGTACCTGTTTTTCAGTCCTAACCTTGCCTCCTTTTCTTCACAAGGACCTGAATTTAATACCGTAAATGGAGACTATTCTCAACTCTGATGAGATGATAATACACAAGTAGAAAGTTTAATAAGTGTTTTGAACCTACTTAGGCTGAGGTGGATTTTTGGGCACAATTAATAATCTCTTTAGAACTGGCACCAGTCTGACTAGGTTTGGCCCCATCTTAAAGGAACATAAGGACCAAATAGGTGCCTTCTAAAGTTGTGGCACTGCTTGATGTAGTGCACTGATACAGCTTCTAATGGCCCATCTGTTAAATTAATGCTTGGGCTATTAAACCATTTTTCTTTTAGAAAAATAAATTACATTTGTTTCTTAGTTCGTCTAGACAAAGACATATTCTTTTGCTAGATGCCAAAGGCTTTTGAAGCCAGGCTATCTCCACAAATTTTTATTTTCTCTCTTCATCAGTTCACTTGGGCAGAGGTGACAGGTTTAAAATTTGCAAGACACGAGCTAAACCTCTTCAAGAAAGATCAGCAGTTCATCTGAATGCCTGGAGACATAAGGGTTGGGCTATTTCAGTTAATCTGCTTTAAAAGAAAAAATACAGAGAAATTCTTTCACTTCAAACAACCATCCTGCTCAATAGGCAGAAAGTTGCCATTTAACTCAGATACTGCACTATGACATTCTTTTAAACTGTTTTGTTTGGTTTTTTTTTTCGTATGACAGGCTTTTTCCACAGTGAAGAGCCAGACTTATTTATAAATATTACATTCCTTTTCTGGTCTCTGGTTAGATGACATGTACAAGATCTCATTGTATTCTGTCTACAGGACACAGGCATAGTCTCATATATATGTATACATGCACATATATTGTATATTCAGGAATGTGTGAATAATTTGCCTTAGAAGAATACAAACAATTATTTTAATAGACTATCCTAATGTATTCAAAATGAGACTTAAGGGAATGTCTCTATTTTGTTTGCTGAATAAATGCTTGAAATTTTAGGGACATGAAGTCTAGAGCTCAGAAGTTAGACTAAAACTGTTTTTTGAGATAAATTATAATTAATCTCAGGGACATAGGACTAGAAGGAATTTCCCATTGATTTATAGGGAACCCTGTTAGAAATGGAGTGTTATTTTGCTTCCCCAGGTTAAAAGAGTAAGACATGCAAATTTAGGAAATTTCTGTTTAGTGCATTTTACATCACAGAGCACAATTACAAAAGGTTTGATATTCAGATATTTTGAAACACCAAGTCTTACCAGTTGCCTACAAAATCCATACCTCTCCATTCTAATTCATCCATTTAATCTTTAAAAAATGATTTAACTTTGATGTTTTTATTATTTTGCTGTTATTTCAGTAATTCAGATCTTCAAAGATAAGAACACATTAGCCATTCAAAGCCAAAAATCAAATAAAGCTACACTCCCTGTTCTCTAATAAGAGCTTTCATCTGCACATTTATGATTTCAGGAAGAAGCCAAATTAGTCCTAATTGCTTCTAATTTAACTTGGCCACTCAAATAGGATATGAGATCACATTTCATCATACTGTAGATATTTTAATCGCTAGTATACAGAGACTGGAGAGTTTACTGTACTCTGAAAAAAGCCTATCTTATCACATAGAAGTTCAGCCATGTAGAAACAGACCTGATTTAACTTTCTTTTAAAACTTGTGTTTAGACAAAATGTTTTCTCTGTTTGATGTGCATTTGAGGTTTAAGGTTGGCTTGCGATTGTGTGCTTGAAATAATTCTTTAGCATTCAGGTTTTTTAAGCCTCAAGTGGCACAAAGTTATTTAAATTACTTCAATATTGTGCAGCTTTATATGAGAAGACCTTTTGCTTAATGACTTGAAGGAAAGGTGGTTGCTGTGAGATGAGGCCCTTTGGAGCAGCTCAGGCTCATGGATGTTCCCAGCTGGACAGAGGCTGCAGCCCCTGCAGTCTGCACAGCAGCAGCTGTTTGGGTCTGGCTGCAAGACAGTCATGCCTTCATCTCCCACCTCAGTAGCTGCTGTAATTCTGTAGGAGAACTTGGAAATGCTTGAGGAACTTGGAAACACTGTCCAAGGGCAGAAGAAAGGGTGTTTGCATCAATGTGCTGGATCAGCATGAATTAGAAATGCTTTAATCTCACTTAGCACATGTTAATTTTGCTTTTCTACTCCTTAGTGCAATACCTAATTATCACTTCAGCATTCTTTTCCTCTTCCTTAATTATCTACCAGCTTATATCTGCTGATAGTATCTTTCATTTGAAGTGAGATGATCAAATATAGTTAAACACATTTTAAGAATAATCTTTCAGAATGTTTAAAGCTTTTTGCTCAGTGATGTTGATACTCCTTAGGGAGCCTGCAAAGGCAGTGGCAAATCAGGAATGTTCCTGACTACAAACTAGAGAGGGAGCAAATGTTACACGTTTATTTTAAAGCAGATAGCTGGGCATGATAGCTTTTATAATCAGAAACCCTCGAACTGGCAGCTTATTCCTAAAAGTTATGAGTAACTGGAGAATGCAAATACCATGCAACCTCTGTACTTAATAAACGCTAAAAATCAAATGTTCTTATTACTGGAAATTACTGGAAAATCTACAGACCAAGCATTATTCATATCAGTTATTTGGCAAGTAAATTTGGATGATGGGATCATTGAGAAGCAAACAAATCATAGTTGTGACTTATTTGCTATAAGTTATTTTCCTCCTCTACACAGAGGAGCTCAAGCAATTTCACTGGCATTTGTTAAAGAAGACATTTTCAGTAACATAACATCAGAGTTTAGAGCCCTGCTCTGTGGAAACCTAATTCTCTCTTACTTTTGGAGGAGTGCCTCTAAATCAATGGCATCTGGGCAGATAAACTGCTTTGGGACTGGGAAAGGGAGCAGCTCACACAAGCCTAAGAAAAAAATTCTTTTCCATCAGTCAGCTGGATTGGTGACTGGTGGGTCACCTCCACAACAAGATGCAAACCTGAACACATGGGAATGCCAGGTGGTTTTCTTTAAATAAATCAAGGAAATTTCTTCCCTCCCTACAGAGCAGAGCAATCATCTAGAGAAAGAATGCTTTTACTTATTTTTTTGCAGGGAGCAGAGAGAGAAAGTGACAACAACTGCAAAATATCATCTTTGAAAGTGCTTCTTACATGAGATTGAACATGGCAACATTTTCCACCATAGGCCTTTGTGCCCCTTGGCTCTCCAAGCATGAAGAGAGCTCTCATCTCAGTGATCGCTAATATGTGTGGCACCAGTGGTAGCCATCCTCAGGAAAAAATACAGCATTACAGCACTGCAGTCTCCCACCTTCATCTATACTGTCTCAACTTTTATTTTGAACATTAACATTCTAGGACAAAGCATAACATCCCTGATTTTGCTCTAGGAGTAATAAATAAGACAATCCAGCATTGTAAAGGCCATTCTTTAAGAAAACCATGAAAATAGGTCAGGGCCAAGGCTTGCTATTTCATCTGACAGGCGCTTCCATGAGCAACCTGGGGGAAGGAGGCCATGAAGTCACTTCTGCAGCAGCCAAGTTAGTGTGATTGGAGACCATTAGATATGTATTTGTGAGAACTTTTGAGACACAAGTGGAAACATTTCCTCAGCATTCAGTCAGTGAGTTATAGACTATCTGGGCTAATATTTTGCAAGCATGCTCCATCACTGTATTTTTTAAAATATCTGTATTTGTTGTATAATATTTTGATCCTTTATTTGTGTCCACTAGGAGTTAACTGGTTGTAGCTTTACTAGCAGAAGAGATTTTTCAAAGTTACAGACAGCAATGCCAGCAAGGATCAGGAAAGGAAAATTCTTTAATGAAGACTAATAAAATTGCTGGAGAAATAGATAAAAGTGGTTAGTATTACAGCCTTGAATGGGCAGAATTTGAGCTTTATTTGTGGAGTGATAACTCTGGGATAAAATTAGCTAAATTAGCTTTTTTGATGGTCACATCTGTCAGAGTGAATATATCACAAGAGGAAGACATGTCCAGGATAGAGAACAACTAGTGGGTGAAAGAATTCTCCCTTGCCCATCATTCAAGTGAATAGCAAGGTGCAAGTTTCCACTTGGAAGATTCTTGGCTTGCAAAAAGATCTCAGCATGATGAACTAATAGTTTCCCTGGAGAACTGAATGCTGGGGAAAAAGCTCAAAGAAATAGTAATCACAAGGCTCATAGCTCAACCTTCCCCATTTGGAGCCTGCCGGGTTTCAAATGGGAAGCAAAAGCACTTGTCAGAACACTTTCCAACTACTGCTTGTCATCTTACAGAATAACCCAGAAATATTTGGTGACACTAAGGTCTGTTGACACTAAGGACAAACTAAGCATTTTGTCTTTCCAGATTTTAAAGAACTTTGGATTCTTGTTTTAAAAAGCAATTTACTTAAAAGAGTTTGGATGTTTCTTTATAGTTAAGGAAGAAATATGATCTTCTGATTCCAATTTTTCCTGAGAGTGTTGGGTATTTTGGAACCAGAAAATCTTGCTGAACTCCTTCAGAAAAGTGGCTTTGCATTAAATTTAACCCCAAGTTTCCCTGATACCTCATAACCAAGAAAAAATAAGATTCAGTATTTATGCTAAAAGAAATAAAGCAATTTACCTTGTTGTATAATGCCTATTGCACGTAATGGCTTTTTGAATGTATTAAACACAGTTTACATACAGCTCTGTATCACATTTTTTACAGTTCTTTGTGTTTTGTGCCACTATCATTGGTGTGTTGCAGAGGATGTTGTTGCCTTGGTTTTTTGGGGAAGAGAACCATGTGACTTACAGATTCTTGCTGCATGAGAGAGCCAGGGGGAAAATGTCTTCTGATAATCCATAGAGAGTAATGGAAGCAGAGATATCCCATGCCTTGCCGTATGAACTTCAGTCACATATATGTAATTTTGTAAATTCACAACATAACCCAGCAGCTTTTGAAGTACAGGAATTCTGCATTTCTGTTTGCAGACCCCTGCTGGCTTGGTGAGTGATTTTCAAAAAGTTTTGACATCCTAGCAGCAAAACGGTTTAGGGTGTTTTGCCTACAGCATTGCCCCACATGCTTTTTATGAGGTCTCTTATGCAGCTGTGCTTAAGTCTGACATAGCCAAGAGCTGAAACATTTCCTGTGGTCAAATCAAGAAGCAGTGTGACTGCACGTGGCCAACAACCAGTGCAGAAGGCAGTGTGTTTGTTATAAGGATAGTGGATGACTCTCCTCCTAAAAGGAGTACCTTTGTTAAGCTGTTGAAACTATGCAGTCCTGAGTTTTCTTACCTTACAGACTATGGGGAAATTGAAGCTGCTTGATGATGTAAAGCTACATATATTAATGCCCCAGCTAAGCTATATATCTAAAGATGA
Source organism: Calyptomena viridis (assembly GCA_013390005.1). NCBI lineage: Eukaryota > Metazoa > Chordata > Aves > Passeriformes > Eurylaimidae > Calyptomena > Calyptomena viridis. The sequence goes on from WEIV01002563.1 coordinate 32,281, forward strand.
TAGTATCTGTATTGCTTTATCACCATTGCATTAATCAAGTTAATTCATACCTTCCTTGACTGTTTGGCAAAAGAATGGAATTAAAGAATTGCATGAAATACAAGGATAAACTCTACTGTGGTTCAGGTATAAAGAGGAGTGATAGAAGTATAAATCAGTCTTTCAAATAAGCCTGATGTTTAATAAAATAAATGAAATAGCAGCTACCTTCGGTTCAAAGTGTGTTCTCTTGTCACAGAGGTTGGAAGAAAAAAGTATTTTAAAAAACTTCAGGTTAAGAGACAGAAAGTTCCAGGTTAAGATTCCCAGGTCCAAGTTATTATTTGCATGTATGTTTCCTGGTCAGAACACATCAAAATCATGCATGTGTTTACATATTTGCTGGTTTCATGTCCCTATCCTCTAAAAAAAATTAATTTCTTAAATTGGATCCTAGGAAAAATTGCCCTATAAAACTGCTGTGATTTTATTTTTCTGCCTTGGACATGTATAATAAAACTGACTTGTCTTGCAATTATTTTCCCAAAACAAGAATTTCTTAGCTAAGGATGAATGCATGATAGAAGTATTATTTTAAATATTTATATCTCACTTGATGATGAAATATCTCATTACAGGATCTGAATGCTTTCATATTCTCTAGAAACTACACACAGAACTTTTTACATGGAGTTTTATTTGCTTTCATTCTGAATTGCTTAATTTTTGTTTCTTTGCAAATTTTTATTAATTGTTCCATCACTTACAATATTCCTTAGGGGAACTCAGACAGTAAACTCAGTAGAGAGCTCAAACTGGAGCTTCAAGCTGACAGCTTCTGAAATTTTAAAAGCTGTGAAATAAATGTAAACTGAACTGGAGCCAGTAATCTCTGAAGTTTAGTTCTAGTGAAGAGTTTAACATAGTTTAAAATATGCTTTAAAGGGCCATTTAAATGTATTTAAAAAACATTATTTCCTCCTGCTTCTAGAAAGTCTTACTTTACAAATTGTGTTAGGAGAGACAAGAGTCTAGACAGGAGAGACAATCTTGCAAGAGATTGTAAGAATCCAGAAGTCAGGAGTTCAAAGGAATGTAAATTTAACAGCAGCATTTTGGAAGAGACAGCATTTTTAAAACATGCTGGAGAGATGTTGAAGTCATGGTGGAGAAGTGGAGCTAAGCTGTCTGTGTATCAGAAAAATGATCCCACCCTTGATCAGAATTATTATAAAAATAGGAAAAAAGGCAGGTAAAAACATGACTGTTTCTGGCAGAAAGCTAAGCCACAGTGGTTTACCACACACAGAAGATAGGTTCAGAGGGGTAGGCGTTCAGGTAATTCCCACTCGAGTGTATAGAAATCCTTAACTGACTCAGTTGTCTGGGGTTTTTCTAATCCCTAGTTCCTCTGTACCCTTTCTTTAGAAAGGCTTAGGTGGGGTCCTATCTTTCTCCAGTTCTGCTATTCTCTGAGAAACAGTTGATGTGTAACGTTAGATAGTGGGAATTTTAACAGAAATAGACTAGTATGGAAAAAGCATGAATGGAAATGTAATTGCTGCAGAACACTATCAGGGTGATTTCATTTGAATGACCAGATATGAATAATAAGCCAGCCTAATGGTTAGAGGATGAGATGATGAAGAAAAGATAAGGCAAAAAGAACCAGAAAACACAAAAACTTTGCCCAAGACTTACAAGGTCTGAAGCAAAATAACGAGATGAAAGAAATCCAGACACCATCTACACCTGGTGGGCATAAAGCACAAATTTGAAAATATGCAGTTGATTGCTGCCAGTCACAAAAGAAGCGAGAGAAATGAGGATGCAATAGCCGACATCCCTTGTCCTGGCTGAGCCACATCTGAGCCACCCATCTTTGCAAAGAATAAAATCTGAGTGCAAGGGAGGGAGATCAGTTTTGTTTAAAGTAGTTATCACATTCTACTTCTTTAGTGTCTCACACTGAATTTTGTTGCGCTAATTCCTTACAATATTAACCACAACATCGCTATAGATGTTTTTATAAACATGGTGTGATTCTTGGCCTATGAAAGGCCAGGAGTTGGACTCAATGATCCTCATGGGTCCCTTCCAACTCAAAATATTCCACAATTCTATGATACACCATGGGATTTGTAGAGCAGTGGTACGACCACAGACTAAGTATCTGCAGCTTCTTAATGACTGATTCTTAATGACCTTCTACCCTGTAGATGGGGGACTTGGCACTTCATATTTAATGGAGAACTAGTTCCTGACAGCACCTGTAATAACAGCAAGAAAATAACTGCATCACCTGCTCAATGACATTTTTTTATTGTTTGGTTCCTCTCACCACCAAACAATCAATAGTGATGATTGGTTTGTTTTCTTTTATGGTGATGTTTGTTTTGTTTTATGCAGATGAGTCAAACTGGTTTCCTTGAAATAAACACTATTTTTAAATGCTCTTACTAGACTTTGGAGTTAAAAAAAAAAAGTAATTGTTCTGTATATTTTTCTCAGCTGAACCCATTGTTCTACTTTTTTAATGTGCATGCTCTGTTTTAAAGCTTTTCAGCATATTAAGCTACAATAGTCTTAACATAATTAGTAACAATAAGACATAACACTGCTTTATTTATATTTGCTCCTTGATACAAGATTATTGTATGGCAAAATCAACATTCCTTCACTCTAGTGTGTCATGGTTGCAATGTATGGTATCCCTCTAAACATGGCGTTAATGTCATTAAACTTTTAATATTTTCTTTTTTGACTCAAATAGCCCAGCTTTGAGGGCCTTAGGTCCATGAGGAGAAAAACTGAATAAAAGGGGACTTTGTGATGCAATTCTGCTCATTTACAATTGTCATTTTTTACCTTATTGTGTTCAGGACAACAAAAAGCAACAGCAGTTTGTTCACATTCCTAGTCAGGAGCTGACACAGAGAGGCAAAGAAGACATTTTGAACTGCTTTCTGAGTCCTCTTGAAGCTCAGTTACTGACCACCCCACAACTCTACTCTTTTGTCTGGATATCTCATTACCACTGCAACTTTCACTTACGGGCAGTGACTTCACCTTTAACTTACTGCATCGTTGCTTTGATCAGTTACATGTGTTTTAGACGAAGTTTCAAAAGGGAGAAGGTGACCTTTAAAAGGCTGACATGGTGTTCAAATGAGGAAAATAGAAGAAAATGAGGTCTGACAGGTTAAATGTAAAAAGACAACAAGGCAGGCCAAAGAGCTTAAAGAACAAGCACAAAAGATATAAAAAAGTAATAATAAAGCCTTTTACCAAACCACCAAAAGCCTGGTAGAAAGACTATACAACAAATGNGCCTGGTAGAAAGACTAAAAGAAGCATTCATAGAAGATAAGCACATTTCTTGTGAGAGAATTTTCTGAACTCCTCTACATTCATTATGTATAAAAATTAATTTATCTGCCCTGGTCTTTTCTCCCACCACACAAACATGCTTTTTTAAAAATAAATGATACCTTAATGGCTCTGCATTAAACTAAAGTTCAGAAAATTATATGAAACAGGTTTGTCAGGACCAGAGAATATTTATCCAAGACCTAAGAAGGAACTGAAGCACGAAATGGCTTAAATAGCAAGTACAGTGTATGACTTCTTCCTTTAAAAAGCCCAGGACCAAAATCAGAAGGTAAATGGGTTAGAATTTAAAATAAAAAAACCCAACCACAACAAAAAAACCCCACCCCACTCTCTGGTTCTTTGTACTGTGTCAAGTGGTTTGAAATATAAGAACAGATTTTGAGGACTTTTTTTTTTGTTGCTTTGTTTTAAGGGTTCATCCCTTTTGTCTTTTATAGCATTTGCAGTCTTACTACTACTTATCAGCAAATAATCCAAAAGACACATAGCCTGTACTAAAAAACATTTTTCCGGCATGTTGACACTATAAAGAGGTAATAATTTTTTTATCTATTACAGCCATAAAATGCTCTAGAAGCTACTGGTTTTTCTCCTGTGACTCTCAGAAAACTTTTATTTGAATTGCATCTCAAAGCCTGAACTATTTACCTCTCTGTGGCCAAATTTCACTGCCTGTCAGATGAGGTATCTGCAGTGCTTGTAGTTTGGTCACAGATTTGCTTACCTGTGGTCTTTATTGTTCATTATTATTATTTGCGTAGCCCTAAAAGCACATTAGGTGCTCCACAGACAAACATGAAAAAGTGTCCAATGTTTCTTTACAGCCTTCACATGCTCAAGGTAAAGACTAATTGGACCATTGTGTTTAAATAGCATTTCATGCTCAGGTTACACTACTACAATCAAATTCATATCCTGAATGAGAAACACAGGAGCACACCTTGCTAGCATCATAAGCAACATGGTGCACCTTTCTGTCAGTCCTTTCAAAGGAAGCATCTGTGGGTATATTTACATATACTGAGCTACACCATCATCACAGCTGATATTACTTACCTGGCTCCAATACAATAATTTGTGCCAGCTGAGTAACCAGCCAGAGTGGCTGGTCAAGCTGATGCAGCAGACACTAATGTACTCTTATCACTCTACAAATACATTACAGTTCATGGTGACTATTTACCAAAATGAGTCTTTGTCTGCATCAAAAAAGAGGTAATTTCACATCCCATTTGGTGGCTGCAACATCCACAATCAACAATTTGTTTTGGCCGTTCTTTTTTACAAGCATTGTAATAATTGGGTGCCATTAATAAGTATAGGATTGGTGGATTTATCTGATTAATCCATGTATTGCAAGCACATGTTCCAAAGTTGAGATGCAGCTGTGAAAAAATGCTCTCAGCCTTCAAAAATGGTAATGTCTTTCAGTAAAGAACTAATGGTTAATCTCTTCCTTACAAAACTGATTTTACTGTCAAGCATAAATCAGTCTTTCATTTTGCTTCACGAGAAAACAAATATGAGTAGAATTGACCCTAGAGTACACCTCTAATATAGGTGATATTATGAATTATAGCTACACAGTTGTAGTTATATGTCACGAGAATCATTACCTCACATGGCAAATGCCAAGGATGTACTCCCAGTTTGTAACTGGGGAACTCTGCAATGGGAGGGCAGCATAGAAGGGTTTTCCTGCAGTTATGCATATTGTTTGCTCACTGGCTAGAGAAAATGATTTATTTTCCAGAGAGGCAAAACCTTTCCAAAATCCCTGTTTGATCAATGCCCAGATCAGTTTGCAGAACTGAGTATTCAGGAGGCGGCCGAGTTGTATAACGCACTCAGAGGAGCAGTGTTGACGGCCTTGCAGCTGCTAAACCATGCATTGCTGCCCTGCTTTCCACATTGAAGCTCTCCAAATCAGTTCTCCTAGTTTTCATCTCTCACTGTCATTACCCACAAACCTTGTAATGATCAGCTGGTCATATTGTCATGATCACTAAAGAGCAGTAGTCTAGAGTTTGCAGTTACTGGAAAAAAATTCAGAAGAGCAGCCTCTCAACCTGGCTCTCTTGTACTGAGCCATGAAGGCTTAAAGAGTGTTCATTACAGCCACCATTCACCACC
>WEIV01002563.1:45425-156128 GCA_013390005.1 Calyptomena viridis
CTCTGTTTTTCAATTATTATGCCCAAACCCACCATTATTTTTCACACTGTAACAGAGAAATATTGAATGTAAATTCCAGAACACTCCCTGCTACACCTGAGTCTCAATCAAAATGGCTGCATAACGGGAAGGTGTCCAGTATGAAGTGTAATCCAGTAGTAATTTTACAGCATAATTTAGGCTTTGACTATTTTTAAACTGTAACATTTAAAAAGATGTCCGTGACATTGCAGAGGTATTAAAGGCCGAGTGCTACCAGCGGTGTAACCCCAGTCATGGTAAAAACTATCCTGCAAGGTTAAAGTATCTGTGCAGAATGCTGAAAGACAGTATCAGAAAATATTTTAAAAATAATTTGTATAATTAATCTCTGTCAATTGTGACACAGAGATGATTTATCTCTCAGTAATAGACTCTATGAATATAATGTTTAGTAGTCTATTTTTAAAGCCTCTGTTTCGCTTTTATTTCTGTTTACTCTAGGATACTACCTAACATTCAGTGTTTAGAGAGTTAATTTATGAACACAAAATAGGTCTGAGATATTTGTATGAGAGCAACATCTGTAAAGTCATGCTATTGGCAACACTTGCAATAAACTTCTTAAAACTTCTCACAGAAACAACATATATTCACCTTCCTCTTTCAAAATGGATTTTTTTTTTAACAAGAAGGTTCTCCTTTGTTAAGCAGAGGTGAGAATATAGTCACCCTTATGTGAGGCAGACCCACTCTGTGATCAGACAGAGCAATGTGCTAGCACAGGCAGAATGAGTCTTTGTAAAATAATTTGTGTAAAAATGTAAAAGTGTCAGGAAGTAAGCCAAAGTAAGTAAACATCTCCTCCCACTTAGTACATGGAAAGATCAAGGGGACCTATAATTGTTCATGAACCCCCTGGAAAACAACATTAAAACCCCCCAAAAACCTCTTTCAGTTTGGCAGACCAAAGCCCGGAAGTCTCAAGTCACAGCCAAATACATTCTTTTTCCTTTAAATAGCTTGAATCTCTCTTTTCCTCAGTAATTTCCACAACATTATTCATAATTCTGTTTTTGTTTCTATACTCCACACTGCAGTATTTGTAACAACACATTATGAATTCTGAACAGTAGCAATTAACTTTTAACTGACTGTACTTGCAATCTGCTTTGGAGGCAGCAAAAATGGCCATTTCCAAACAGCAAATTATCGTCTGAGAGTATCAAAATCTCTTTTTAGCCCTCATTCAGTGAGCAATCACTGTTTAACAGCAATCCCTGGGCCCCCTTGCAGACAATGCCTGATTTTGTGCTGGTGCTGTGTTGATGAACAGTTACTCACTTCTTGCTGACATCCAATGGCCGACTTCAACAAGGTCTGGTCAGCAGGTGGTAGTACATCATTTCCAAACACAGGACACACCACTCACTTCCAAACCAACTACATTCTTGCCTTAGTAGGCAGGTTACCTCTATTTGTAATTTTATCAAGGGAGGAGCAAAACAGGTGAGAGGCTAATGATGAAGATGATGTCTTCCACCTGCTGTATCTGGGTTTTTTCTGAATCTTTCTCTAAAAAGAGAGGAAACTGAAGGCAAAACAGGAATTATACTCCTATGTGTGTGGTACATAGTGCCAGTTTCACAGTAAGGGCTTGAAGGTCTTGAATGCTTATTTTAGGGAATTTCTATGATGACCCTAAAGACGGTTGTGAGAGACGAAGAGGGACAGTAGGGATGCACCTATAAATTTTGGTTCATTTTTTCTTACTATAAACTACCTGAGAAGGAAGTCTATTAGTCAAATCTTGGGCCTCTGTAAGAGAGTAGCAATAGGAGGAACTGACAGAAATCCTAGCCTATCATCAAAACACCTACCATCCTTTCACTACCACAGAAACACTGCTGCTCTTTGTCATTAAGGACTACGCAATCACTGGTCATAGTCTTTCCCATTCCCTGAGCTTTTTGACCTTCCCCTGTCTCTCCACCAGCTGCCTTTCTGCATTCTACCGTAATAATTACTCTTATATCTTGCAACACTGACTGGTAGAAATATCTCCCTACACCCTTCCACCTTTCCAGAAGGTGAGTTACTGCACTGTTTATACACTCACTCACGATGGTCTCCCGTAACATAGGAGCATGTGTTCATCATACCTTAACATTAGCTATGTGAAACAGTTAAAATACATGTTTTCCTGCCAGTCCTGAGTGACACAAGGCTTTATTGTGTCACGGTATCATAAGATGCCACTTCCATTCTCTTTCTTAATCCATTGGGGAAGGTACAGTGTTCATCTCATATTGTGCAAATGCTTCGTATTTACGGGACATCTGAGAAGGCAAGATTTATTCTTCTTTGTATATGTCCGAGAGCACAGAACACAACAATGCTGGGAAATATGCACATAACTTAGAGACATTGAAATATTCTTTTGATATACCAAGCTGAAGCCAAAAGTTATGAATTGCCACATGGCAGAACAAAGGCAGAACTGCAGTCAGTGACAGCTCTCCCCAGCCCACGCCATTCATGTCATCTCACCCTTCTGTGCTTTTCTAGCAATAAAGGCTTCCTTTATGTTCATGGATCTTTGTTAAGATTTTTATTTTGAATATACTCCACAGCTGTATAAACTTATAGCTGTGGAAGCATGATAGAGAGAGCAGCCTTTGGTATAATTACACCCTATTGAACATTATGGTTTGTGGCTTAATCAAGCATCTCTTCACAAGACCTGTCAAACAATTACAGATTATTTGCTTATAGATTAAGATTTCAACCTTTAGAAACTCTTACACAAAAAAAATATTGAGCATTTTGTTCCATCAGGTGCCTAAGTTTATTCTTAGCAGTTTTGACTTTTATCTGTTCATTGAATAAAGAAAATATGTAGGCGGGATGATTACTTTCTAGGAAGTAACAAAATCCAAAATGAATGCAATAGCAATGGTAAAAGAAAATAAAAATCATTACTGAATAAACCAAGCTGGTTTGCTTGGTGCAAGTAATCAGCTGTTAATGCAGCTTAGTTTTAATTCTCTGCTTTTTCATCTAATCTTGTTCCTGTCAACTGCAAACTGACATAAGTGCTCAGAGTACAGAACTGTAACTGTCAGCATCACTCAGACACAAAGCCAGACCCCCAGGATTCATGTGAGGTTTAGGGGGTTTTGTGTTTGTTTTTTTTTTTTTTGTTTGAGTTGGTTTATTTTTTTAATTGACTGCTATGGTCCAGATTTTCTGTATTTTCCCTTCTGTGGCACTAAAATTGTAAAACTAAATGTGTGACTTTTGTGCACCTCATACTTGCCATAGACACAACTAAATGCCACCAGGGTGGCAGACTTCCAGACTTTTCTGAAGGCCACATGCTCCCCAGAGAGGTTTGCCAGAAAGGTCTCCAGAAGACCAGAGGATCTCCTCCACCCACATCCTCAAGGAGAGGCCCATTTTAGCATTGCAGCAGGACACTAGTAGCCTTGTCATAGCTGGGTGACACTGGGCCGTTTTTGTAGCCATCTATGGCTTTAAATTTCTGTCAGTAACAGGCAAATGATCAATTGTTAGTGTCATTATATCTTGTTCTGGACCTGGGCATCTAATTCTGCTTATGTCATGGTATGCAAAGTATATCTTAAAATAAATATGCTTTGCATACCTCAGATCATGTCAACTAAAGTCATAGCAGAATTTGTATTACATTAAATTAAAGTGGTTCAATCCCTTTAGTTTAAATATATTGATTCTGCATAAACCAATGGAAGTACCATCAGGGTATAAAATTACATGCTCAGGCAAATTATTTTAATATTAGACTTGAAAAAAATTATTTTAATAACAACAAATCTAAGTTTATACTACAATTGTGTGAGATTGCTGCATGCTTCATTGTCTGTACAATCAAAATGATAAATTTGTAACACACTTTAGAGATCTATTTGAATAGGGAGCCCCATAATATTATAAATTTATCTTCATGGTCAGTGAATAATTTTATACTTACTGTCACACTAAAATTAAATCCTCTATAATATATTAACTCTTAAGTGCAAGGGTGCTGCTGTTCCTCATACTCCATGCTGACCAATTAATGGGATTGATTGCAGCTATAAATTAATTTAACTGAAGCCATAAACTGATTTTATAGTTCAGATGACAGATCGTTTTATTCCTTACTGAGTACTCTGTACAACACAGCTGTCAAATGTGATACATATTTCCATACCATTGTACAGTTCTTATTTTCTTCTTTATGTATTTGTTATTGACTGTAGTTTAAGGCCTCTCAGTCACCTGTTAGAACCTATAATGCTGTTTATGTGTTATAGTTTTCTCTCAAAGCACATAAAATACAAGAAAGAGTCCCCCACAGGACTTCAATTGACCTTGAATTTAACGAGTAGTGGCAAGAAGGAATTACTCTGACGAGAAAACTTTACTGAAATGGTTTAAATAGGCTTCTTTGGTCCAGAAGATTGTAACATGACACTGAATTTGTAGTGTATCAAGTGTTCTAGCTGCTGTTTGTATCTCCTCTGTCTTGATGGGAGGATATACAGAGTCTGACACTTGTAAAATAATTGTTTAATCATTTTTTCAACAGACTACCTCTGCTTATCACAGGAAAAGCTAAACCCAGAAAGTCTGTATCACATTATCAGTTGTAACACTCTACCATTTAAAACTCTAGTGGAGCCTGGAGGACTAAGAAATTGCTGAATACATTGCATTGCTGCTTTGTAACAATGGTGTCAGCTTCATTCCAGGCTTAGATAAGTAGCTGAAGCCTTTTTTTGAACTGAATAGTAAATACTCTTCCTTGTGAATGGATTTGCTTTCTTTTGTTGCGCAGTTTTCTTTTCATGGAATTATTTGCACTGTTAAGCCACAGAGTTTCTGTCAAAGAATACTGACAGACCAAATAATTGTCTTTCTTTTGCATTTCTTTGTAGTTGATACAGGCTCTTAGAATTAATTCCTTGCCCTGAAGACCCAATACAAACCCATCTGAACTGGCACAAACTCTTTAGCATTTGTGAACCTTGAGGCACTTCTGAGCTTATGTTATTGTTGTGTACATTCAAGATATTAAAATTAATTTAGTAGACTACCATAAACCTCGGGAACATCCATCTATTTAATGGTAAGTCTACTCCAAGCAGAAGTAAAACTGGAAAAAATTGCTTGATAATATTGGCTTCTTTAAAATAATAACCCATGAGACAACTCCCTTAAGCCTCTTCCCTTTACTGAAACTATTTAAAACCAGCCTCTATTAGCTTCTCATTTTCACAGTTAAAAACTGTGAAAATTTCCTGAAAGCTCACTGTCAGAAAGAAGTAGTTTCATTGGGATGCATGCTGATTCACAGTCCTAGGAATCCAAATTTAGCCAACTACTGATCCTACTTCTGAGCTCTGTGCTCAGCAATCATGATCATAGAATCACAGAAGCAAAGCATCATCAAGGTTGGAAAAGACCTTTAAGATCATCAAGTCCAACCAGTAACTCAGCACCGTCATGTTCACCACCAAACCATGTCCCTAAGTGCCACATCCACCTGTCTTATAAATGCCTCCAGGGATGGTGACTCCTGCACTTCCCTGGACAGCTTGTTCCAATGCTTGAGAATCCTTTTTGTGAAAAAGTTTTCCTAAAATCTAATCTAAACCTCTCTTGGCACAACTTGAGGCCATTTCCTCTCATCCTTTCACTTGTTACCTGGGAGAAGAGACTGATCCCCCTCCTCATTACAACTACAACCTCCTTTTCAGGAAGTTGTAGAGAGCAATGAGGTCTCCTACGAGCCTCCTTTTCTTCAGGCTAAACAACCCCAGCTCCCTCAGCCACTCCTCGTAGGACTTGTGCTCCAGACAATTCACCAGCTTCATTGCCTACTCTGGACTCTACACTACACTCCAGCACCTCAATGCTGAATTCGAGGTGTGGTCTCACCAGTGCTGAGTACAGGGAGACAATCACTTCCCTGCTCCTGCTGGCCACACTATTGCTGATACAGGCCAAGATGCCATTAGCCTTCTTGGTCAGCTGGGCACACTCCTGGCTCATATTCAGCTGATTGTCAACCAGGTCACACTGGGCACCTTTCCAGACACTCTGTCCCCAGCCTGTAGTGCTGCAGGGGTCTGTTGTGACCCAAGTGCAGGACCCAGCACTTTTCATTGTTGACCCTCATACAATTGGCTTTGGCCCATCAATCCAGCCTGTCCAGATCCCTATGCAGACCCTTCCTGCCCTCCAGCAGATTGAAACTCCTGCCCAAATTTGTATGCTTTGTAAACAGACTGAAGGGGCAGTCAATCCCTGGGTGATAGTAAAGTATGTACAGGCATGATTTATCTTCACATCTGATTACCCATTCTGGTACTCAGTATGTGATAATATTTAATCCTTATCTACCTGAAGAAGAAATGGCATCTATTAGACATGGTATAAATGGTGATATATGTGCCACAGGTGGTACGAACATTTCCATTTATGAGGTGCTGAACTTAGAATTTTGAGATGAAAGATTTGATTAAGAGTTATTTGCTTATTTAAAATTGTATTAAGTGGATAAAAGCAACTTTCTAGGGACTTATTTGTCATGTTGTCATATTATTCTTTTATTTAATAATTTAAATGTTCAGTAAAATAATAATCTGTGTCAAAAGTTCAAGCCTGACAACAACAGATGATAACATCGAGTCTGCCTTGGTAATGAATCAGAATGGCTTCTATGCATATAAATAAGAATTTGTTGGCTGCATGTGTTACTGATTAAAACCCTAATTAAAACTAGCTGGAAAAGCTGAAGTGGACCAATTATAATCTGGAGATAGTCTGAACAGATAATAATAATAAAACAGGGGAAAAAAGCATGAGGAATAGAAGAGTGCAGGGTAAGGAAAGTCACCTTTCTCCTTTTGCTAATGCACAAGGAAAAAGAGGCTCTCCTAGTTTTTAAAGGCTGTTTCCAGCTTTATACAGTTGTATTCATGAAAAAATTACTTACTGTGAGAATACAGAAAGAACAGATGGAAAATACAGATGACTGACTTAGGTGAATACTGCTAGGCTTCAGAGCTACCCCTAAGGTGTTCTCAGGCTGTCTGTCCTGCAGGGCTTCAGAGCCATTCACAATTGCAGGCACCAAGGAAAAGATGAGGAGCTGATCTCTGCAGATCCTCTCAGGAAACAGCAAGGGGCAGTTTTGGCCTCTCATCTGATGACAGAAGGCATTTTGGCAGTCTGACTCCTAACCCATCCCACGTGTTAGCCTGTGCCAGTATGTCTTGGTGCTCTATACCACTGCAGATACTGGCAGGCATCACTGCCTGTCATGGTATTAAGGGGCTTTTTTATGTTACCTTCCACTTTTTCATCTTGACTCCTCCAAGACCAAGTGACTCATTTTTGATACGTGAAAAGCTGAAAACCCGCAGTGCAATGTAGAGCAAACAGAGGAAAAAGTACTGGTGCAAAGAATTGCAAGTTGGTCCAGTCAGAACATTTCCTGAATGTGAGTCAAGGTCTGTCTTTGCACCTAAAACCCTTTGCCTCTCAACTGCAGCTCTGCAAGATTCTAAGGTTAAGCAGAGGTTGGTGCCTGGTCGTAGTATTTAGAAATCCAGTGAACTTCAAGTGAATGGATTGAAAGAAACAAGCAATTACTTCCATGAACTTTGTATATGTACTGGAAAAACTAAAAAAAGAGAGAGAAAACCTGCAATCTTCCCTGTGAGTTTGGTGAGACAAAAGCTCCTCTAGAGGAGGCAAGTTCAGTGTTGCTTATGGAACGCAGCAGCAAAGTCTCTGGTTTCGGTAAGCATCTGAGGAGAAGAACATCTGATCTGAGCCCAGCAGTAACTTTCAGAGAGAGAGGAAATGAAGCTGCTGGCTCTTGCTTAGATTAAATTTCTACAAAGAGGAGGAAATTCGCTGATAATTATTTTAAAGCAATCCCTGCTGTAATTGAGTCTTTGTGAAAGTAAGGAGCTAATAATGTGCGTAGATCAGGCAAAAACCAGGCAGCACTCCTCATATCTGTCTGCCAACCTGCATAAGGTGAGGAGCAGCTCCATGCCAAGGGCAGCCACTTCATCACTGCCACCCAGACCCCTACACCTGGCCAAACGTTCCCATCTTGTGGCAGAGCAGTTCCCATCAATGCTCACCTTTCTGTATCAGCTCGCCCTGGGGAAAGCCTGATGCTGTGCCAGAGAAGGTCCTTTTCTGTCAGAGACTGGTTATCAGGCTTAGTTTAGACAGTCATTGGTAAAATATTTAGTGCAGATGACTAACATCAAGAATAACAGAAGAGAGAAGCAGCTTCATGTCTCTGGGAACACATTTAATGAGTAGCAAAATATTCCATCGTGTTATCTCATTTTACGAGGCCATGAATCCCAGTAAACACAGCTACACTTGAGTGATACCTTTGCTCTCTACGTTTCTTGGCACATAAGAGTAATATATTCTTTTTCTGAGAGATGAAGAGATTGCATCATTTGCTTTTGCACAAAACAAGATAAAGCCTGAAGTGACTTTACACACTGTAGGATGCAGATATCTGTGATCTCATTCTTACCTCTTCAGGGACACATCCACTTTGATAAGAAGAACAATGCAGTCTGAAATATGTGGGTGCCATAATAAGTATAGTTGTAGTAGTTATTTGTTGATCACAGCTCTTATCTGGTATAAAAAGGATATCTGAATAAAACTCTGAAGCAAAATGCTTGGTTTAAGCCAAGATGTTTATTAACCCTTTATAAAGCCTGTCATAACAAATCCTTCACAATATTTTCACTCCAACATTAAACACATTAAACCAGTTTTTGTTTAATACTGCTCAACTGTGAAAGCACACAAGAATTTGGTCAAATGTTGAGTTTCTGTTGTATTCTTCTGAATTTGAACCTAGAGCTTGGAGTACATAACAAAGCTTTATACACTTCGGTGAAAATCAGAGACTATTCCTACAGCTTTTTAAATTGTGCATATTTTGTTAATTTCACCTTCTCATATTTTAGACACCTTGGTTATATTTTCTGTTATGAATATAGACTGTATCTAAGCTAGTTTATTCACATTTCAGACTACTGAATACCATGGTTTAGCTGAGACTTATAAGCTAACAAGTAGATAATTTAAAAGGAAAATAGTGGAAATCACTACATTTGACTGATCTTAAAAAAAAGTGCTATGTTCAGTTGTGTATGTGTAGAGCATTTCATCTTAGAACATCACTTATTTAAGAGCTTCCATTTCGTGCCTCCATTAGTAACTGGATACAAGATAAATATGTTAATCTCATAAAATGTGAGCCATGACCTGAGGCTGGATCCTGGTCAGACAAACTGTCACATGGTGATTTGAAGTTAATGCTGTGCCAGCTGAAAGAAGCAAGAGACAATGAAGTAATTTCTACAATAGACTGGATACATATGAAGTATGAAAATTGTCCTAAAGAATCTAATTACATACAAAGACCCTCCTCCTCGAATTAAAGTGGCACCAGCCAATTTCCATGCAGAGATCAAAATCAAAGCCAATATTAATGTGCTAGGCATGCTTTAAAAAGCTATTGTAGGAAAAAATACTGAGCATGTAGAACAGTTAGCTGTATCTTGGCAGGGTTTTTTGTTTGCTTGCTTATTCTTAATTGTTTGGGTGGGGGTTTTTGATTTTTTGGTGGTGGTGGTGGTGCTGGTGAGTTGTTTTGGTTGTTTGGGTTTTTTTCAATAGTAGAAACATTTACAGATAATTCCTTTTGCCAAGATTAATTTTTTTAAACAGTTTGTTTTAAAGAAGACAAGCTAATAAAAGCAAAATTATAGCTTCAGTATGAAGCCATCCTGCTCTTTCCTGGGTCAAAAATGTCTGCCTGATGTCTTTAGAATACGAGTGTCCAGAGATACATGGAGATACATAATAGTTTAACTCTTTGACCTCAAGTACATGAAAGATTTTCCAAACACACTTGAAACTCTCTTCTTAATAAAGAAATCCCAGATTAAATAATGCAATAATGCTTTGCTTAGCTAGAGAAGAGAAAATATGTGCCACATTACTGGTAGAACTTAAACTATCTGAGGTTGTAAAAATTTCTCTGAAATATGGTGTAGCAAATTCATGAAGACATGTAATTTTATCAATATTCATTTAAAACTATTTGCCCAAAACAAGTATGCCCTGGATACCTATGACTACTACGAATATTCCTAACCCACAACAATCAAGTCTTTTTCTAATAATGTATCCGTCATCAGATGGTTAATATGCAAAAGTTGTTATGTGAAGTGCAGACATAAGGACACTAAGATGATAAGAAAAAAAAGTCAAGTTCCAGTTTTTTGGATCAAACTCCAGGGAAGTAGAACTTCAAATAGCCTAGTATATCAATAACCTTTCTTGGAGACATCTGCCAGCTTCAGCAAAACACAAGGTTTGCAAATCTTGGAGAAGTCTTACAAAGACCTTTAATTCACTTATGAGGAGACAGATTAGTGTAAACATGCACATCTTTGTCTTGGCAAAGCCACCTATTCCTTTCCAGCTCCCAATCCTACTAGGTCCCATATGCTCTATGGTTTCCTTGCTAGTTTACACTCTACAGATTTTGTTTAAATTGTCATCTAGATCCTTTCCTTTCATTTTCCAAGCATATTCTCTCCTCTTTTCTCTGAATTCCTCCTTAATTTTTTCATTTGAATTTTATTACTCAAGATTCAGAGAAACTGTCTGTCCTTTAAGGCTCTTTTTGGGGTCTCCTGTATTTCAGCGTTTTCTACAACTTGTTCTTCCCTTCTCAATTTCTGTTCAGTCCTTTCTCTTTGCTTTTCTTCCCTCTTTTCTTTGTCATCCTTTCATCTCGGTTATTTTCAAGTATTTCCTAATTGGAAAGAGTTTAGGTACATTAACATTTCATTCGTTGTCCAGGAGACTCATTTAATTCCTATGCAGTAAGGGTCAGACAGAGGAAACATTTCTGTTTCAGAAAGGCAGTTTCCCAAGGTTGCCCTGCAGACTTGGGCACTTTTGAGAGGACCACAGACTCATAAGAACAGTAGCAAATGACCTGGTCAGCTTGATGGATGAGCATAGAAATTCTAATACCACCTCAGCCGAAAGACCCCAAATAATTCATTCATAAATTCCTTTTTTGGGCTACTTGTCTCAGTTCAGTTGAGCAACCAGCACATTTTCAAGAAAGAATACCAAACTGCCCAGAAAAAAAGAAAGAGGATGGTTCTCACCCTTAAATTCCTCCTTTCCCTTTTCCAGGTGGAGGAACCTGCCAAGTTGCACACAAGACACATCCTTTCCCTCTCTGAACAAGACTAAGCTTTTATAATCTCACTCTGTGTGATAATTCTGTCTTGCAGCGCAGCAAGATTGATTCCAATTATTCACTGCTGGATTTCCAATAACCAGGAGAAATATAAAAGTTAAACTACAGGAGCGTTATATATGTCCCCCACCAAAACTAGGAAAATTTAAACAGCCTCTGCAGTCCCTTTATGGAGGTGGAGTTTGTCAGCAATTTCAAAGTGACATCTGAAATAAATTTAGAAAGACTATACTAATGCAAACAGAAGAAAAATAACAATTTATCTAGGCAGATGCTACAATGACTATTGTAATGAATTATTTGGTTACTCTGAATTTTTTTTTGTATTCATTAAAATGTTCACTGTGAGGCTTGCTCTTCCCACTCAGTAGTAAATTGGCACTGGACAAGTAACTTTTTGGATTTCTATGAAAAGAGGACTTTTATAGATGCTCATCACAGACAATTGTCACTTGTAGGAGGACACAAATTTCTTCAAATTTATTTTCTTGAAACCTCCAGTGTCTCCTCTTATTTAATCAAGCTTCTTCTATTCTATTAGGACAACTTCTAGGCTATTCTGTGCTTTTCCACAGGATAGATATGAAGGGGAATAGCCTTTCTATGGAGGTTTTGTGAGAAGCGTTTAACATCAATCATTGCTTTTGAGAATAAGATTTTTCCCCAAAGGACAATTCCTAGGTAAACTCTATTACACAAATATCTGCTTATATGTAGAAATGTTTTTAAAGACTCTCTGCATCTAAAGCAGAATATGTTTACTTCAGTGTTTTTCCTCCTCTTAGCTAACTTAAGTCCTTATAACTATAGAAAAAAGAATAAACCTCCGAATGCTTTACAAAATTCCCACTGTTGAGATTTACTATCATGGAAGGTGACAATTCCTGAAGATAACAGATATTTTTAAAAATCTATAAATTTTCACCAGTTAATATACTTTTTTACAGTATAAACAAGCTCTAGGAAATATTTTAGCTTTCATTCTAGGCAAATGATAGTAATTTAAAAAATCGAGCCATTTCATCCTTTTGTTCTCCTAACTCACATGGAATAGAATGAAAAATTGATAGCAATAGGGTTTTAGAAACAAGCTATAGAATTCAATTGAAAATTCAAACCCAATGACAGATGTCTACATCTAATTAAATATTAAAAATCATGTAATTCCATGCTCTGCAGGAATAGGTCTGTTTCAGCATCAAGTTCTAGTTGAAGCTATATACATTTTATTCGTCACTCCAAAAATTTGTGCACTAGATCTGTTCTGGTTTCAATCACTGACTTTCCAAAATGTTGCTGAAACACTGTACCTGTCATGCATTGCACCATACCAAGTGATTTATGAGTATCAAATAGCAATCTGATGCTTCTAATTTGTCAATTAAATATGCAAGCTGTAATAAAAACCAGACATCTTTTGGAAAGTGGAAACATCCAGAGAAGCTTCATCTTATTTAGCTACTTCACGTAACCATCAAAAAAAATTGTAACCCCCCCAAAATTGTAAGGAAAGTAGAAACACTCCATCCTGACAGCCTATAAATTTATCTGAAGTGGTTTATCACAATTTATCATAATGTGAAACCCGCAGGACTGGGGCTCCTCATTCCCAGCTTCAGGCTGGGAAGTTTAACACTGGTACCCAGTACAATGCAAAAACACTGTTGGTCCCCTTCTTCAGTCAGTAAATCTGTGTGCTGTTTTTCTCTTACACACCTAGAAAATACTTTTCCTCTTTCATCCTGCTTTCAGAAAGAGCAAGGAAAATGGTAAAACTGATCCTTTGCCCTTGTTCTGTGTTTTTCAGCACTTTTCCTCCTCTGTGTGATTTCTTGCCAGCAGAGTAGCAAAATGGCACATGGCTTAAGCCAAATTAATTTGACTACTGAAGCATTTCTTGATGAGAGAAATTGGCTATTTTTACCAGAAGTCCTGCCTTATTTTTATGTGGTAATCTTTGCTCAGTGTCCCCTAACTGCTACTAACACATATCCTTGGGGGAATGAAAAGGTCTTGTTAAGGAAAAAGTAATTTTTTTTTAAATACTGTTATTTACAAGGTAATTTCCTCTCAGCATGATATCCACAGAACTGCAAAAGACTTAGGAAGGCTCACAATCTATTCAATTCCCGTTTCATCCACAACTCAAAAGATTAAGAAAAGAAACACAAAAGAAAATCCATATGGAAAGTAACGTCTCTGATGATTCACCCTGCAGCAAGCATAGTTTAACCTAGAAAATAAGTTCTGAAGCAGAACTTGGAGCAGGAAAATGATGATTAGCCTGATGGCCTTCTCCACTCCCTGAAAAGTGTGGCTCGTTGATAAGCCTGTCAGAGAATTTTACAGAGCTGTGCAGTATGACTTCGTCCTATCCTCACAGCCAACTCTGCACTGAGCACAGAAATCTTTCTGTGCTAGTGCATACTTACTGTTTTGAGGGCATCATGTATTCAAAATGCCTGTGTTTGAAGCTCGTATCTCTATCTTCAGAAGAATTTGTTTTCTAGAGTTGTTTCAATGACAAGGGAGTACTTTGCCTAAAAGTTAAAAGTGATTTTGTAAGTAAATCTTATTTTCTACTCGCAAATAAATGTGGAATTAAAACCTCTGCACTTGATGCCCGGTGACTCAGTAAGAAACCATTAGGCTTATGCTCATTAGGTCACATTAGAAAATGGGGTTTGATATGCAGTCCTAATGACTATTCACATTTTTCATAGAATTTTTGTCTCACACAGGAATGCTGGGAGATCATTTTACGAAGTAGTTAGTGATACCTACCCACACTGCTGAAGGAAGCTGCTGCAATTGATACTGAAATTATAGTGCTATAGATTACAATGGAAAAAGAGAACAGATACTAAAGATGTCATAGAGTCTCTGGAGACAAAATTGTGGCTTATTTCTGGTATTCTGAGTAGATGGACTCAATATAGTCACAGTCTTGCTTTAACCCCAAAATTAAGTGGATTTTTCTTTGGCACTTCCCAGCTCATGGACTCATTAATATATAGAAATGTATATCAAACAGTATTCAAACTAATTTGCTTTCAGACTAGTATGTTGTAGAGACATAAATGTAAACAAAGAATTTGCACCAGTGAATCAAGGTGACTTTAAGTCAGGTTGACTAAGACTCCGCCAGAAAAATTATTTAGACTCTTAATCCTATTAAGGTGTAGACTTTAACTTTTGTTCCCTAAACTTACATGATTATCATGAGTCTTGCTATAGTGAGTGCATTCTTTAAAGGTCCAATACTCCCAAAATTCTTGGATTTTATTTGAAAAATGGAAATTCTAGTGCTCATATCTTCAGAAAAACATGATCATAATGGCTGAGAGGACTCCTTTAAGACAAACTATCACTTCTTTTTCTTAACCCTATGATTTGGAAGGTGACAACTGAGAGTCATGATTTCTGAAAATCAGAAACTCATCTGTTGCAATCTGCAATGGTCCATTAAATGAGGACCATTAAAACTTTCACATGAGTTCCTACTGTACTTGAATTTTCCAAATCTAATAACAGTAATTCCATATTTCTTATGTTTCTTTAAAAAAAAAAAAAAAAAAAAGAAGAAACATACCAACTTCCTAGCACTGGTTTATGTAGTGATTTAAGCTTTCTAATGAATAACTAGATCAGGAAAAGACAAAATTGCAAGGACACATTGATCCAAATGCTAACCAGAAGGCAGGCTCCTCTTGAGAGTTAGTAGCAGAAGCTTTCATGGCACCTTCTGTGGGCACACACACACACTGCTGACAATATCTCTGTAAATCTCTTATTGGATCTTACACCTTCTACTCCAAGATCTTGCACCTTCTACTCTAAGATCTTGCCTATAATTCTTGTTCAGCAGGTTGCCACCACCTTCTCTAATCCTTCCCACTGCTTGGGCCAGACTCTCTACACCTGAGTGTAGAGAGAAAGATTTGCTTCTTTCCCAGATCAAGGAACCTCACACCTGGCCTCTTCTGCTCTCTGGATCTTTTCTATGTTAGTTCAAGAGCCTTTATGCATTTTCCTTTAAACAGCAAATCCAGAGTGTCCTTCCACTTGCTGCTTTTTTTTCCCAGTGCCAAGCCTCTTCCCGTCAGCCCCCCTTCTTAAAGCTTCTCACAGCTTCTTGACACTTTCTCCCTCAAAAATTTACTAAGGCCTGTATATACTCTTTTGGGACATATAAGCCTGATTTCAATAACTGTAGTATAACTAGCAGTCTACTTGAAGTAATATAGAATAGTCCCCATAGGATAATTGCCTAATTTAACTAACATTCAAGGCATCTAATTATCCTGTGCAATGTTCCATGTGGCTAAACTACAACATGTACTGGAACTATCTATATGTAACAATACTACCAAATCCACATGAGCTGTGTTGAGCAAAGGGGGCATAGCAGTAACTACAGTATAGGCAGACCCTCAGGACCACGACTTACAAGTAACTTCACTACTCAATACTCATATAATTGTGAAACACTGCAGTCATCACATCCTACATTTGTTCTGACGGCTAATTAGCCAAAGAGTGCATCTGAGGTCAGATTGCAAGCATAAGCCAAACCCAGCCATTGCTCAATCCTTGCCATATGGGAATCAAAACCTGGAGTCTTTCCTTGGTAGAAATTGCAGACTCTTTCACTTTCTGCATATTCCTCCTTTCTCCACACATTATTCCAGACAGCATTGCATGAATACTGCAGTGCTTCTCCTATTTTTGACAGTATGCGGCACTTATCTGGGAATTCTCCATGCTCTAATGTGTGTTTGATTGAAAATTTAACTACCTCCTATAATTTAATTGTAAAATGAACACTTCCTGCTCCTGAAAATGATATTTCCATGGAAACTGCTCAGTACTGCTGCTACAAAATGAAGGGGGTTTACTAATGTGTCTTTTTATTTTTTCTGAATATAAAAAAGAGCTCCAGCTCAGAGTCTTGATGCTTCAGTATTTCTCATTTGTTGCAGAAAAACCCATTCAGTGAATGAGGTATATAAACCAATCCACAGTGCTATAATTTAGTAGCTTAAATTTATTAGCTTAAACTAGTCTCCATAAAGCTGAAGTTGAGAAGCAGTAGTTGAGGTGGATATATTATTTTTATAAAGTATATAAGTTATATTTTCTTTTTAAAATAGTTCATACAGAATGATAAAAGGTATTTATTATGGCATGATATATTTGTGATTTCAGATGATTGTGGGTTGTGCTGATCGGGAACATTTTGAATACAGGAATTGGAAACTCCTGAAAAACAAGTAATTTGTTTCCTTATTATCATCAGTACAATCCTCATTGTAGGAAAAGCTACTCTGGACTCACCTCACAGGCACTATTAAAATGAGGAAAGCATCCAAGAACATCCTAGCCTTCTGATTCAGATAGTAAAAAACACTATAGTATGTTTGACACTGAAAGGAATTGGTGGAGATTAGGTAGCACCTTTTCAGCTTTCTCTGAGGCAAGACTTCTGGTAGTCACAGGCAAGAAGTCTGACATGTCTCCATGCTTCACTGACTTCTAGTATATAAAGGTGATTTCTATAATCACCTAAAAAGACCCCTTTCTCAGATCCACACAAGGTGATTTCAGCTATGGGTACTGCTCCCCGCCTGAAGGCTGCCTGTAGTGAAAGGTGACAAGGATGCATATGCTTATCTTTAAACTGTGTCTGAAAGGTTTATTTCTTTGATTAAAGACATGTTTTTTAAAAGGAAGGCCATCAAAGGGCAGAAGTTATACAGCGCCCAAGATCTCCTTGAAATCTATGTAGATATCTAATTTGTAGGTCCTGTATGACTAGCAAAAAAAGGCATGTGTAAAACCTGTTTTGCTGGTATTTCACATTCAAGGGAAAAACAGCAAGGTCTTGTTCAGAAGTTAAACTAGTATTTAAAACAGAACTGCCACTGAACACATGTATGACAAGTTTACTTAATTTTATCTTATTGAATGCAAAACAATCTTTGTTTCCCACTTTTTATTTTTTGCTGTTAATTAGCAAGCTTAGAGAAGAGAAAGCATGTTAAAAGAAGTCAAAAGGGGGTAACTTTCTGATGGTATAAGAAGATGCTATGGTAGTTGTTTAAGAGCCTGGCTAATTACATCTAGAGGTCTCAAGTTTTCACTTTTGATCTAGGATTAATATAGCTTGCTTTCCTCTTGTTAATTGACTAGTTCAGAATTTTCTGAACATTATATCATCTTTGATGTGTCTGCCTTTGTTCCCTTTCATCTGTTTGCAGAACTCCTTTTAACAACACCACAAGAGTCAAATGCCATCCGAAGTCTCAATATTTGTGAGTGAGAGTGACAAAGTCTTCTTCAACACTGGCTATCACTCACAGCAGCTCCTGCTGAAAGATAAGGCTTCCCCAGTTGGTCTTTATGTTTTTCGGAAAATGTTGTGGTTAAGGTATTTCATGTTCTTTTGATCCAAATATCTGAATTGCACCAGGTAGCAAATGACTTACAGTGGAATAAACTCCAAAACTATAGTGTGCTGTTTGGATGAGTGTAAGGTTGTTAATGTTAGATGAGCAGTACAAATTACTAGTGTCACCCCAATTAGATGACGTGGAAAGAGCATCTTTAGATATTGCTGCCTTTGTTCTTATCTTCCAGTATGTTATCACATTTTCCAAGGTGTTTCCTCTTAGTTTGTCTCTTGCAGTACAAGGCATTTATTATGCAACCCAGTTTTGAGTTAACTTCTTATCTGAGGATCTTGAGGTTTATAGCTCCTCTATAATCTGCTATGTATGAGAAAGTGTTGCTTGACTACTGGCAGACAGTGTCAAAAAGTATTGCAAAATTTCAGGAAAGAGTTCTTTTTATTTTCTTATATTGATTTTGTTTTATGGGGCAGTTTTTTCAGCTTACCCTGCTGATTTAGAAATGAGGAGAGTTAGCAGCACTTTGCCAATATCCCAGACTTTATTACACTTGCTAGATGAGGAGTTCAAATAGCTTTCCTTTGTGCTCTGTATTTTACAGCTTTCATGCCTGAAGAAAAATCCACACCTGTCTGAAAAAGCTATTTCTGTAACACTGTTCAGCCCATGTGGGAAAAGAACTAGGATTTATAGCCCAGCAAAGAGAGATTTAAAGCTGGCCTTCTCTGCTGTTGACTTCAGACATTCACCTTTACTTCAATAAAGCTCTACTCTTCTTGCTATACAATCTCTCCCCTGGTAGGATGTAAAGACAGAACTTGTTTTCACCATCACTTGTTATTGCCAGTCACTTGTTAAATTAAAAATTGTCTGAGAGTAAGTATGTCCCATGTCCTTCCTTCTCCTTTTCATTGCCTATTCCCATGCTTGTCCCTCCACAGTGGCAGTGATGAAAGGATTAAATACTCAGGTAGGTCTGGTGTTGAAAACGAACTGTTATCTCCACTAGATGTGCCTTGATAGGCCACCTGCCAGCTATGGCAGCAAAGGGGTTCCTTTCTGTGACCATTTATTACAAAAACAAGTCCACTACTATCACTGCAGAGAAAATAATATTCTGAGCCAGGAACAAGGATTTGCAGGGTGTTCAATTACTTTAGGGCCTCCAGTTCTTCTGGGAGTCTCTTGGGGAACAAGCCTGCAAGAACTATGCTTTCATGTATTGCTTCTGTCACTATCTAAAGGTACAATGTCATACAGAGAGACTGACTAAAAACTTCCAAAAGTCATTTTAAAATGGCAAAAGGAAAGAAAGATTTGTAACTCTATTTTACTTTATATGGGCAACAAAATTCAATTAATTCTTATTTTCAGAATTTTTGTATAGTATCATTGAACAACACATCTCAGCTTGGTTCTTTTCAGCCTTACAGGAGATATAAAAACTACCCTCCTCACACCTCTCCACACCAGTTCCACTACAGACAGCAGGCATAAAACTAATGTTAACAACTAGCTAATGCTTTCAAAGCTGACTAGATCCTGGATCCACTTTGGTTCGTTACACAGACAATGGTGACAATCTGTCTCCTAGACTTTTTCAAAATGAAATAGTTAATACAGCACATGGGATCCCTGAGAAAGACCAAGTAACAATGGAACAATTCCTTTTGAGGCAGCAAAAGCTGCTCCTGTGCTATTCCTTTAGGACGAGGACAAAAGTAAAAAACTTTCTGAAGCCTTGACTGTGGCCATCCTAACTCCCCTTGATGAATGACTGTTTCATTCAGTCCTGTCTTGACCTTTGCTTTAGTAGTTATCCTGTTACTTGCCTTGTTCTTTCCACCTTAACATCCTTATTTTTTTTCTGTATTGGACTTGGATAAAGCATGAAGCAGATGTTATCCAAAAGTGAAGGTAAAAATATGTTTACAGATAACCCAGTGTCCTTACATCTTGTTCACTGTTAGGAATCTCCTTTAACGCTGTAATAATAATTAACAATTCCATAAATAATATGTACAGCTTCTGACTTCTCAAAAGAAGGAAAGATTAGTGAAAACAGCTTTAACAGCTTTGACAGAGATTTTATGCCAACAAGGACTATAATATATGTACAAGTATAGTTTTTCACGTATAGAACAGAAGCTGAAAATGGGGGTATGGGCTCTTCACATACATGGCTTTGGAATCCTCTAGGAGTAGTGCTTCTGGCAGCAGCAATTGCTATTGACTTAAATCTTACCCTTAAGTATTAAAATTGCAGCATAGATCTTTAAAAAGCAAGTCATTTATGACATGTCATTGAGATCCTTTTTATTTAGAGCCTTGCTACAAGGAATTTTACAGCAGATAAATAAATGGTCAGGCCATTTTGTCTAATGCATGGATGGTGTGAATCAGCTCTGCTGACAACTACTGCCTTTTGAAGGCTGAGTCAATTTACAGCTTCATAAAGGCAACTGATAATGAACAGTGTGCATAAATTCTGTTTCTTATTTTTTTTTTTTATGATCAGTGTGTCTGACTGGTGATTTCCCAGTGCCAGTTCCAAAGACTGATAGCTTAAGAATGCTTTAAATATTAAATGTGGCTGGAAGATTTGTTTTCTACAAGCAAGGGAATCCCATTGTTTTAGCGCCGCATGGTTATTGTATTATGAATAATTGAAAAAGCTGAATAGAAAGGTTAAGGCTCCAAGTAAGTCTCACACAAATCTGAAAAGAGCAGGGTAAAAATTAACAGGGAAAAAAAATCACCCAAAGTTTGACTCTTTGTTTCATTAACATTCAAAAATTTATATTATTCTCACAAAAAAAGCGTGCAATAAGAAAAATCATGAAAGCTGATCTGGAGACATGTCATATATGGATGCCATCAAGATTTCCAATAATCTGTTTAGTTTTTTTGGCACAAAACCTAGGAACAGAAACTGTTCTGAACATAAAGGGCAGAGGCATTGGCACAGGGATATTGCTGAAGCAAGGTTTCACAAGGACATAAAAAGCACCTTGGAGAAAGTCAGCTCTTCTAACACAAACACTGAAATCAACTGGGTTAGAAATAGAGACTTCCAAACATTTCCTGATTCATTTGTAGCTTTTGGCTACAGGCTTGAGTGTGTTTTCTTCAGTCTCAAATGCAAGCCATACTCAGAATTGTTCCACTGTAAACAAGGAAGTGTTTACAATACCTTTAAAGAGATGAGTTACATGCTTATCTGAAGATAAACATATTTATCTGAAGAAAGATATTTTTCATTCAAGGGAATGTCTAACTACAAAATACAAAAATGCGAAAGTAAGGTGCCATCTCTGTTGCATCAATGTAAATGTTATGAAGAGGAGATCTGTTTCCAGTTAGAAGCTTCTTATAAGTCACCATAGCCATCACTAGGAAATTTTGACCATGAATAATCCAGACCTCAAAATATATGAAAAATGCCATCCTGGAAGAAAACACGGGGGCTCAGTTTGCATGAGTTTGCTTTTTTCTTTTGAATTTGTTTGGGTTTGGATTTTTGTGCATAAATGAAGTGCTTACATAAATAATCATTGCCATTGTCACCTAATAAACAGATCTTAAACTCTCAACTTGCTTTTGTTTTCAGGATAAGGTTCTCTGAATCCTCTGAAGAGTGTTGGTAACAAGTAAAAATTCATCCACAAAAATTAAATTATGCTGCTCTTGTCATCTACAAAACAACTTCATGCCTTTTTACCAACATAAACTTTTACTTAAAAGTACAAAGACTGTTCCCATAATGTTTTCTATGTTGAAAAAAATGTTATTGTGTTCACAGTAGGATATAGTGATTTCAAAGGCATGTAGCTCCTGCTAAAATTCAACAAACTATAGAGGAATTAGAATAAATTATCACACGCAATTAAACTGCATGGAAAATTAAAACAAGCAAATAACTAAATAACTTTTTGCAAAGAATAATGCTTTTGTAGGAGACACTTTCTGTCTATGGAGGATCTAAAAGCAGCACTGTCATTGCTGATCACTAAACCAGATTGTCCTTCCTGGTTTTGTGCAATAATCAGTAAAAATACAGTAAAAAATCAATAGCATCTCAAATAGACTGATTCATCCACAACTTCTGCCTTTGCAGACCAGCTTATGCAGTAATTTTTCTTTCCTATTTTGGAACAAGGCTTAGAGACTCGGCAGAATGAACCCGCATCGTATGGACCATCCCTGCACTGCCCAGCTTTTCCACAGCCACCCAACCTCCCTGCTTGAGCTGAGCCATGGTAGACCACACAGCACAGGACTGTGTGCAGACTACACAATTTTGTGAATAACTACAGTGAGGGAGACTCCACACCCTTTCTGGACAAGCTGTTCTGGTGCTTGGTTGCCCACACAGTAAAGAAGTTCTTCCTTTTTACAGTTGGAACTTCCTGTGTATCAGTTTCTGCCTGTTGCCTCTTGTCCTATTTCTTGGCACCACCAAGAAGAGCCTGGATCCATCCCCTCCCTTCAGATACTTAGAGACATTGATGAGGTCCCGTTTCAGTCATCTCTTTTAGAGGCTGAGCAGGACAATCTTCCTCAGCCTTTCCTCATGAGAGATGCTCCAGTCCATTAATAATTGCTGTTGCCATCTGCTGAACTTGCTCCAGAAGCTCTGTCTCTCTCTTGTACTGAGAAGCTCAGAGCTGGACACACCACTCCAGATGCAGCCTCGCTAGGGCTGAGTCTCCTGAATTTGATTGCCTCTGTAAATCTGGCAGTCAAGGGAAGCAGATGGGCTGTGTTTACAGAGCACCTCTGTTTACAGAGTACCCCAGAGTACTTCAGAGATTTGACATACAACATTAGAGAAACAACCCCAGGCCATGACAGCAAATGAGCACTATTGAATGTGATTCTATCAATTCAGTTAATATACTGGACTTATGCAAATAATTTGATGCGATGCTGTGAGAGCTAGCAAGTAGCTCAGACAGGGAACAATTCTATTTAAATAATCACTGTCTTATTTTCTTCTTAATTTCTGAAAAAAATATGAAGAAGGCCCTGCAGGCAAACCATGGATGATAGGATGCCATTAAGCTGACTATTTGCATTAATGTTTAAAAAGACAATGAGTTTGTTGTTTTGTTTAGCTGTATGAACTGTTTTGCACATGACAGCTGCTAGATACTGAGATTAATTGATAAATTATTATGTGTCCTCAAACTATTAACCTTCAGTAGATTTTACAGTTAATCTCATCTAAAAACTAATATTGCAGTAAAAATTCTTTCTTTTTGTTGTTTCTTCCCTAGCATCATTTATCAGACACCAAATTAGAAGAGAGTTGTATTTAAAGGTTTTACTGAACTTATAACTTGTTTTTGCTTCAATTCTTCTTATGGGTATAAATAACAAAGTGGCTAGATAAATTTTTATTGAGAGAGACATTTTAGGAAACACAGCAACTGTAAAACATAGACTAAGCACCTACATATACTGCCTAAGTACTAACTGTGCTGTTAGACCACTGATTCCTGGCACACCCTGGGTTTTTTTCCACATGTTGTTCCCAGCATGAAAATATGGCAAGGTCATGAAGGGCCACACACAAAAACAGTCACAGAAATAAAGCTTTTTTTTGCTTCATGGATCACCACAGTGCCCCGAACAGCAGAGAAGTAACCCAAGTAGTGTCCGCACCCATTGCGGAAAGAAGGAAGACCAGAAAAAAAATTTACCACTCAGTGGTCTCACTGGGTTCCTCTTGTCCATCATTTTTCCCCAGACATGTAGCATGGAAAGCTAAAACATCAGGAACACTAGGTCGGTGCATTTTCCATTTGTTTTTATATAGGGATGGAGCTATTTTAATATTTTTAATAAAAGTTTTCGTATGAGTTCTGCTAATGGAGTCTTAGAGTCCATAAAAACACACTTGTGTATTTGTGTGCTTGCTGTAAGTCTTGGGTGTTCCCCACCAGAGACCCAGGAGACTAAGTGCTGCTAGAAGCAGGAACAAATCCCACCAGGTTCTCCAACACTGTGCTACAGGGGCTTTCCCCTAAGTTATACTGCCTGGTTGAAGTTTGGTTTTGTGCCTTCTTTCTGTACTCTGCTGTGGATTCTCATTAGTATGAGCAACTGTTATATCATCCTTGTCAGGAAAAGTCTTGATTCCTTCCTTTCTGTCTAGCATGATCATAACTATACGTATTATATATAACATGATTGGTATGGGAGAGCAGAAAAATGTGTTTTTAAAAAGCCTAAGGCAGATAGTCTGCTCCAAGCTTGTTCCTGTCTTAATTTCTCAAAGTTAAAAAATGCTGTTCCTTACTATAATGAGACAGAAGTTTTACTTATATAGGAAAAATGATTCTCCAAGACAGCCTGCCTTCCTTTTATAGCTTTCTTCCAGCCATGCATAGGATTAATCACAACAGCTTCTTTTGTCCTCATGTCTTCCCTGCAAGCATAGTCTCTTCAGACAGGAATTTCTTTTCTGTATGTGACTGCTTCCTCTGAACTCCACAAATCTCAAATATTTATAGAGTCACCTCAGACCTTACATTATCTTTCTTGAGCCGGTGTTTACAGGCTCTAAAAATAAGACAAAAATATTCTCCTTTTGATGTTTTGAAATGCCAGAACATAATTTCTAAATGTGTGACTGTGTGACTCTTAAAATAAATGTAGTTTTGGGGTTTTGGTAGTAGTGTTTTTTTATTATTTTTTAAATTATTTTTATTAAATTTATTTTACTAGAAAATACGAAATTTGCTAGGTTTTTAGTGCCTTGGAAAGGCAGTAGACTGCAGGACATGACTATCAAATGTGAGCTGGTGTGGGTCCAGTTGTGGCTTTCTTACTGTTCTTCAAGACTGCAATCCTGCCTCTTTTTACCTGGAAGTTGTTTTCAATGATAATGCATCATGTAGAACAAATAGTTCAGGCAAACGTTTATATTGCCCAATAACTTTCACTAGCACACCTCAAGCACAAAAAGAGAAAATCCTCATAAAACTTGCATGTAAGTTATGTGACAAGCATGGATAAAAGGACATAAAGAAGTGATTTAGCTACATCCACTTCTCCCCCAGAACTCAAAGCACTCCATAAAGACAGACAAGTACTATCTCAGATCTGCAAAGCAAGAGAAGATGGAGTATCTTGTCCACAATTTCAAGTCTGTGAAGGAAACATAAACAGACCTTAGCTTGTTTAAGAACGCTTTCTTTGAGAAAGATCCAGAGGATCTGGAGGACTGGAGGCTGTCACCTCTAGATGCTCCTCTGTGATTGTCCCCATACCTGAGAATTGTGTCTTTATCTTCTACTTGCACTTCAGTGTTTCCTGTTAGCTTATTTTATTTAAAAATATTTTCTGTTGCTCAGCGCTTTATAGATGGGTGTGAGGGATCTTTAGTGTCTACCCTTCTTTACCTATGAATTGTACGCAGTGGTGTCTTCTTGCATATGGACTACAGGGGCAGTTTGAAAAGCAGAAAAAAAGTTATCTCTATTAGGAGCTACATTTTATTTGACCTAACAGCAAAGAGAAAAATTAGTGTCTGAACTGATTGTGATACAATCAGATCCAGCTCCCATACTATATCCAAACTGGCTTGTAATCTCACTTACAAAAAATGATGACAATTCCACCTGAATACTGAATACTTGTGTATTAAAAAGCCCACTAGATAACGCAAGAGAAATGCATACGGTGTCAGCACAATTCTGAGGACTCTCTTAAATATTTAAGAGTTTGTCTCTTGAGGAGCTGAGAGGGCATAAAAGTTACTGACCAAGAAATGACATAAGAATACACTTTAAAAAAGACACATTTGTCTGCAGTCAGTTTTTTTTTGACTGATTCGAGAAAGCTGATGGAACCCCTAACTGCTATGGTATGAATGATGTGAATACAGTAGAGAAATATATTTTCCTTGTTTAGTAAGACCCAGAGATAATTCCTTGTCATCATTTTACACATAGCCAGTTACTGTCTCCAAATTGCTTTTTAAATGCAGTTCACTTAATTTGTGTGGCTAAGGTGACACAGCAGGATGGATTAAACTCAAGGATCTGGTTAACTGGGCACAAATTCCCTGCTTTAATCACCTGGACTGTGTGATTCATGCCCAGCCAGCACAGAGAGGAGGTAGCTCTCTTTGCTCATACATGCTCGGGTACTTCCATCTGCCACTTGGAATCTCTGGAACAGTTCAGCTCTCACAACACCATCTGTACTGAAACATTTCTAGGAATGGATGGCATTTTGGGAGTACTTGGCATCCTTTTGTCCTCCCGTGTTCAAAAAGTGAATGTTATTTCAGGAGGAGAAGCACAGTTAATGAAGGCTTTTCCATCCTACTACACAAAAACATCTTTCTATTTATGCTTCTGAGCTGCAAGTAAGTTAAATCAAGTACTTTTTAGTGGTGGTCAACTACGTGGCTTGAACTCATAGGACAGGAGCTTTCAGAGACTATGGCAGCTTTTTCAGTCTTCCCAAAACGTGAAAGGCTGCTTGAATTCAGGAGACAAGAAGGTCAGATGCAGAGGTTGTTATCTTATAGTTTTAACAGAAGTATTGTTTGTGTTATAGAAATGTGGAAAGTGTGTCCTAAGGATGTTGTTATCAATGGTACATCAGTACTTCTTTTTCTTTATTGCCCTAAAAACTTACTCAAAAGTTATACAGAAGCCCTGAGAAACATGTTTTCCACAGTTACCATGGAGTTGGAAGCAACCTGGAGATGTTAAACAGCACTTATTCCAACATGTCCCCATGCACTTCATAAGCTGGCAACCCACTGGGCACTGTCAGCAAGGTTGGTGAGCAGCTCTCTGCCCTGGATAGAAGCATCATGGTGGTTTCCTAACCTCGGTCCGAGGTGCTGCTGATCACTGGCTGACCAGAACAACACGTGAAATCTTGTTCCTTCTATTTGGCCAGGTGATTAACTGTATTAATTTTTGATGTAGCTGTTTATGCTACTTTTTTAAAATGTAAAATATCTGTGTAGGTACCTATCAAGGTACCTGTGTGCTGTCAATTTATAAACAATTCAAAATTGTGTAAAAAACACTTCTACATGACTGAGGATGGTTATGCCTTTAAATTATACTTCAAATCAGGAAAATGTTTGCTGAAGAAGCATATTTTAATTATGGGTGAAGTCTACACACCACTACAATCAAGCCTTGCAGCTTGTCTGACATTTGGAAAATATAGTTTCTAAACGTGCATAAACAGAGTTAGTATGAGTGTGTATTACCATATGACATTGGGTATTACATATTCAAAATTAAATCCTTAGTAAACTGATGCAAAAATCTAAGGGCAAAAAACTTGCTAAGAACAGACAAGTCTAGTTTTCAAGGCGTGCTTAGCATCATGATGTACAAAAGACATGGGTAAATTACAATACAGCTGATGAACACTTCAGATTTTGCTTTCTACTCCATTAACCCCATGTTATGCCCAAGCAGCACCACTATTGTTATTATTAAACAGCAAATAAGCAAATCCATTTGAAAACAACCTGTTGGTCAAAATGAGGACAAGCCATGCAGTTAATAACCTCATTACAAATGAAACCACTTTGAAGGAAGCACAGGATTCTATTAAAACATTTTGTTACGGTGATTTCTATCACAGTTGTACCCTGACATCCCTGCTAGATGTTGAGGATATAAAAAGCAGGAACCACTGCCTCAGGAAGCATACAACCTAAGAAGGAGGATGAAGAAAAGATCCATGTCAGGGAGGTGACCTGACTGAAAATGTACTGACCACACAGCCACCAGAGAAGAGAAGGCAAAGAAATGAGCGTGTGCTGAAGCTTTCAAGTGGAGAGGTTTCAACTGTTACTCTTCATTTGCAGCCTTTCAGTTTAATAATTATAATAAGAGGATCCTTCACTTACTTCATTCACAGACAGCATGTCACACATGTAAAATGCTAGATTCACTTAAAAAGTAGGGAGAATCTAACAGGGTCATAAAGGACATACCATTTGCTTTGGCTTAATCAGCATCTCTTGAATTTCCTCAGTAAATATTACAGTGTTGACACTTCTATCTGCATTAATGTACAAAATAATAGCTTAATCACCAAAGGAGAATGTGAAATATTGCAACCCATGGAAATCAGTAAGATTTCTCAATGGGAGTATGAAGTCTATTGAACAAGCTGCTAATGTATTTGGATTTATTTCAGAGGTATTCATTATGGCTGGGCAGACAATGCTGAACTACATTTAAACTGATTTTTATTTCACAAACAGTAAAATATTGTGGAAAGATAATAAAATGTGATCGTTTAGACTAATACTTCAGATACATGCCACAAAAGCTATGAGTATACATAAAACATTTTCTTCTGACAAGATATTAATTTTAAGTTAAATGAATATATTTCAGTGCTTGAAAGACAGACAAATGAGGCAATCAGGAGGAGATCCAAGATGTGCAATTGCCTGGGACATGAGAAAAGATGTAAGATACTGGTTTTAAGTGCAGGAGAGGAGGGAATCCACCACAAGGAACACCTATGAAGCACATAGGGGTTCACCATCCTCTTAAAGGACTGGAGAAGATAAACGACAGGGTTTTTTTCCTATTGTTTCTTCCATTCTGTTACTATATTCCTTTCTGCCACACAGTCATGCTTCAGCAGTAAAAAGGTAATGATACATTAATTTGTCATGCACCTGCACCCAGGCTTATAGTTTGAATTTTTGTTTATTTTTTTAAGTTCTTCTCTCCTTCTACCATTATAAGTACTTAATTTATTCTTTGATTTGTTATCTCCATAGCACATCTACTCTTTTCTTCTGTCGATCTCTCTACTACACACTGGTCAAAAAAAGACCTGACAAACATAACTGAGAATGAATAGGGATCTACTGTGTCTTAGAGAGTTCATGCATTTGACCTGAATCTAAACCAACAGTATAACATTCATACTTAGGTTTTTTCTGACAGAAAAGAAGAAAATCTGCTGGCAAAGGCACAACAAAACTTCTTCAAGCTTCAGAAAACAGTGATATTATTAAACATGCCTCTGATTGCATACCCCCTTCTTAAAGATGTTTCTTTCAGAATGTCAGCTACAGAATTTCAAGAACCATTTTATCTATTCTCCACATAAGTTTAAAAAACTTTAAACATTTTCTTCAGAGCACCCAAAGAATTATTATGACCACTATTCAAGCAAGGTAGTTGCTTTTGCTTTATTAGACTGAAATCAGGGAATTCACTTACATATTCTCAGTGGCATATTGTTTTCTGTACTGACCAGGTCATCCAGGTTTTGGAATACCTTTTTGAAAGCTCTGCTTTTTAAAAGCAACTCATTTAAGACTTTCACTATTCTAAGAGAATAATCCTGTATTAGCCTTTATATTAGCTTAAAGACTGTCTACTCAACATGTTAAACCTGAGAGTACATAAATCTAATTTTATATTTTCAATTTTTTTATATTGTGACTTTCCTAACAGGCGACAAAAGCATTTGAGGGCAGGTTTCCTCAACAGCTTTAATAATAAAAATACTTTAACTGCAGGAAATGTAGTATAGGAGGACACAGGTGTCCTCAGGTCTCCACTTACTACTTATGTGTTTGAAGTTAGAAGGAAGAATTAAGTGAGCAGCTATTTTTTTATCAATGCTGACACACAGGGAGGAAATGCCTGAGATCCTAAAGGCAGAGTATACTTTGGATGAAACATGTCATGAGCAATAGCACTCAATAGCAGGGCAGGAAATCATGGTGGGTGGGAAGTTGTGGTGGCGGCACTCCTACAGAGGTGCAGGACAGGACAGCAGAAGACATGGACTGCTGAGGAGGGAATGATCCCACTTCAGCAGTCTGACAAGCTGCTACACTTGAAGGAGCAGGCAACGAGCACATGAAGAGATGACAAGGAGAAGGCTGAGTTACCCTTCTGCATTAGCATGCACAACATTTGTTACAAGCTATTTAACACAATTAATACTACCAAGTGGGTAGAAAGCAGGGCATAAGTTAGAGGGCATGATATAGAATGGATACTTTGACTACTCTATTAAAGTCAGTGGAGCATGCTTAGGTGTACCCTGAAGCCAAAGAAATCTCTTCTGAATCATTATCCTTGAGAAGTCACAGAAAGCTGGTGAAAGGCAAGCACTGTGTTCCCCTAAACACAAAAGGAGTCCAGGGAACTGTTTATCGGCTTATTTCATACCCTGAAAGATGCCAGAGCAAATGTTAAATGTTCAATTTGTAAGTACATAAAGGATAGCAAAGTGGCTAGTAGACATAGCAGTTTTCCTGTATCTCAAAATCATTTTGAAAGGATATAGTGGTTAACTATTCTCCAAAGTTGTTAAGGGTGAAACAAAGAATAATTGGTTTGTTTCACAGCAGGGAAAGGGCAGAGGCTAGACCGGAGTTTAGAGCAACTTTCTACTTAATCACAAGGACAGCAAAATTCTACAAGAGTGCCTACAATATTTACGAACATTAAGCTGGAGGTTTTGTCAGGGAAATATTTGCTAATGAGCATTTCAGTGTAACCTCTCCTGTCTCAGAGGAAGAAGACAAAACAGCAAAACACAAGAATATCTTCCAGGTCTTTATTTATCAGACTTTGTGTTTCATATATTTTAAGAGGGGTTTTTTTTCTCACAGTTTCCAATACGTCTATATTTAACTTATATATTTTCACATATTATTTTCAAAAGCTATCATAGACATCTATCAAAAGTCCTGCCAGCTCAGAACTTTATGTTGTCCTTCAATTTTTTCACTGACTTTGTTACCTCAGCTCATGATCCATAATAATTTATGAGAATACTAGTTTTCACTTAAAACAAATACTTAAAACAAAGGTAGGTACAGTCCCCCTCATACTTTATAATCCTTGTAGCTATAGAGAAAAACTTGGCATTGTGACCAAAGTGTAATCTAAGACTCAGAAATCAAAGAATGAGATTCACTTTTTGTAACACTGATGACATCGTGCTTCGGTAATTTTAGAAGTTCCTTCCACCTTCACAGGCTTTGTTTTATATCTTGTGACAGAAGAATAATGCTGTCACATGCTGTTGCCACAGTTACACTACTACATGCTAGATATTGTTAAACAGACATTTTTTCTCTATTCAGTAAAGTGACAAAGTTTAAAAAATCTGAAGCAATTCTACCTTTTTTTATTTAACTTACACACTTTATTACATCACAGTGATGTATGCTCATGGGCAGTTTTTTGCTCTTTTATTTCCATTTAAATTACAAGTACTTGAGTTTCAGTCTTTCAATATCTAAGCCCAGATCTACAAAAAACCCTCAGTCTCTCACTCCACTGACCTTGTTTTGCATTTGCACCTACATGTGTAATTTCGGTCATCTAAATCAAGATTCTCCTAACCATGACTTGGCTAATCCCTTATCTAGGTATGCATCCCTGACATAGATACTAATTGTACAGAATCTGACTTTATAAATAACTGATGTAACAAAACATTTGAGTTCATGACCATCTTCAGCACTGCATGCCTAATGTCCAGCATTTTACAGGACTAGGATCCAATGAGTAACATAAATAATAAGATTTTAATCTGCCATTAACTGTTGCCACCAAAAAAAAAAAAAAGATCTGTGAGCTGCAGGAAGATGAACAGAAACATTTTGAAAGCATGAGGCTCAATTCTGCTTATATTTATGAAGTTTCTCCTGTCAGAACCCATGGGATTTATCAGATGTAAAACTGCTTTAGTCCTAGATCAACTCTCATTCCAGGGAACTTGAAGAACTTTCAAGCAGGATCCAATGTGAAACCCATTTGAGAGCGTGTGTTATGGTCATACAAACACAGTAAATGTAATTATGTATATAAAATCAGTAGTTCATGCAGTGTTTTTTAAACAGCTTGATTATTGCTTGTTGGGATACTCCCAGAGAAATGCTGCTCTGAAAAATAAACTTACTTGCGTGCAGCAGAGGGGAAGTGACCATGGACTGCATTATTTTCCTTTTCAATTTCAACAGACTATGTAATAGCGTTGTTTTAAACCTTGTATTGTAGGAGAGATTATTTTTATGCTACATGTGGGTGAATTAATGAAATGTTCTCCCATGGTTAGGTAACATGGGAAAAGATTAATTAAGAGCTTTTTTATTTTAACCATCAGAAATTATGACATATTAATTTTGTGAGTATAGTTAAAGTCTTTATCATCCTTTTAATTTCAAATATGAGATTCTTCCCTTCAGACAAAGAATAAAGACAAGGTATCTTGGTTGCTTGGTTGCTTCACTGAACTTCCTCAATGTTCTCCACATCCTGATCCTGTTTTTAAGAGTATAGTCTCCATCAGTTCTTCCTCAAATGAAATAAAAAGACCATTTGACTTTGGTAAGGGAAGTGATGAAAACAGATGCTTTTTCCTTGTCAATTTAAAATCGGTATTTTTAACCATTCTAACTAATTTGAAAAAGTAGATCTCCTACAGCAAAATCTTGGTACCAGAGAAGTATCAGGCAGAGTGAGAGGAAGAGGTTGTATGCTACTTAAATGCAGCTTATCTAATTCACCAGCTTTCGTAACACTGCAATGCTGTAGCAGGACTGCTGAACTAATCCATTACTGCGTGTAACGGTCTCACAGGAACAGCTGCACAAATAGATTGAACATTACAGAGATCACAGGTGCTGGGATTTTAAGTTAATCATCTGTGCAAGCACAAATATTTAAGGCCAGTGTCTCACATAACACCCTCTCAGACAGCGTGGAAACAGGCTTATCACAGTTACTTTAGACATTTCTTGCACTAAGAACCTATACTCTCTAAAAGTCTTATCTGCAGAACCAAAGTGTAATGCTAACAAATCTCTCTAAAAATCAATTAAGTTAGATCCCAATATTGGAAAAAGTATTTGTGTAGAGAAGCGACAACTGTAAAAACAGGAAGCAATCTCATATTGAATACCTTCTCCTTGCCCTCTATTTTTTTAACCATGACAGTATCCTGTATAAGGACTGCATTTCTAAAATGAAACTGTAAAAAAACCACACAGTGAATACTTAATGACACCAGATTTCTGGTATGTGACACAGAAATGCAAGAAACTTTTACATTCATAATCAGTGAATATCTCATGTTAAATGATGAAACTAGCTAAGAAATTATTATTTCTTTTTACTCTAAGCAGAAAAGTAGAAAAACATGAGCCCTCAGGAGAAGGAAGAGCTGAAAATCCATCATAAGCTATACTATCTTCCTCCTCAAACTCTCAGTTCAGAGGAAGAAGTTACCCTGGATAGCAAACACTGCATCTGTTATATTATGCAAAAGAAGTTGTACTATTTTGCAATTAAAAGCAGCCTAGTGGTGTGTATAAAACAACATTGAATAACATTTGAACAAGCCAGTGCTAATCAAGGCAAGACACATCAATACTTGCAAAGCAATTTGTACCCACTGAGCATCAGACCATTGTCCCACTGTCTGCCAAGGAACAGAGGAGATGGAAAACATTGCAAAAAAAAAAAAAGAATGGCAAGTCCTAACATTTCCCTCACCTCACTGCAGACATGACATCAAAGAAGAGTGAAGGAACACAGACTAAGCCCTAAGCAACTCACACTAAAATCTAGTGAAATTGGTGGGTTTTTTTCCCAGGCACACAGAAGCAGACACTGAAATCTGGAGTGCCAATGCTTCTGAACACATCTCTGTAAACTTAACAAGTAAACTGAGTACTACTGATGTTTTGGAATTTGATGAACTCTTCACAAAGGCATGAATTACATTTACATGTAATTTACAAAACACAGTTAAGATACACAGGCTATATCATCATATTTCACAAGACTACCAGTAGCTGGGACTAATGTGGAGTCAAGTTCTGATACTACTGAAGTCAAAGACTGCAATCATCTTCCCTTCAGCATAGGCTTGATTTTGTCTGGCTGTACACCAACAGGAGACTGCTAGAAAAGCCACAGCACATTTCAAGAAGAGGAAACCAAACTGTGATTATTCATAGTGCTGCTTAAAAGTCAAAGTGCAACCAACCGCTCCAGAGGCATGACAGGTATCTGAACACAGAGGAAAATGTGCTGCAAGCCAGTCATCAGGGTTTCCCTGATTGAATTCAAGTCTCCCATGAGACTGAGCTTAGGTTTAGGTTTCTTATGACTAAATAGATAATAGATACCATAAATGAAAGCAATAGTGTGAAGGCTGCAAAAGACAAATAAGCCATGAAAGTGTTGCACTGACAGAAAATGCAGTTTTAGGAAGAAAGCCGAATATTGTGTTCTCATGCAGTTTCTTTACAATAAAGCTTTTGTAACTTCTCAGCCTCCTAATCCTGAATTTAAACTTCATTTTAATTAGGAACGAGGATGACTTATTCTCCCCCCACCAGTGTTTGTTGGTTGCTCAAGGGGAAAACAAGTCAATTTTCTCTTCTTTGTCCTGAGGCTGCACTTAAGTGTTCAGCAGCTGTCTCCCACTCTTCCCTCTTTTTCTGCTGAGGTGGAGCAAGTTCTTCAGCAGCTACACTGCAAGACAGATTCCTGTGGGGAAAAAAGGATTCCCCAAGCATATTCTTTTTTTTTATTAATCTGTCTCATGCCAGTGCAAGGTAAAATATATAACTGGACTGGAAAGCCTAAAGGGAGACAGGAACAAAGTGGCAGCTACTTAACCAGCATTGCAGTAAAAGTTATTTGTAATACTTACATGATTTGTTAAAACAGAATGAGGTAGAAACTGAGCCAGATTAGGCAAGCAGAATGAAATTACTGAAGGCAGCTTTAGCTGGTCTATCCAATAGCATTCATCTCACCACATATAATCTAGAGCAACCTGTGGGCTGCCCTTGATTTTATTGTCAATACTCTCAGATACCTTTTCAAATACCCATGAAGTGGAGCTCTAGGAAGCTCTTTTCCCCAAAGTTCCCCACCAACACCCACCCCAAAACAGAAAAGATGGGGTGTTGGAGAAGGGGTTCTTCGTACTCTGTAGAAATCGCTCTCAGGCAAAGGTGATTAGGATAGAACAGTAAAACAAGACCCTCAGTTATTTTGCAAGTTTACTGCAAGAACAAAATTACCAAACCACATGAAAGGATCAGAGCTTGCATGCTTTCAGTAACACTGTATGAAGTAAAACCACAGTTAATGAATCTCTGGCAGTAAATTGTTGAAAATATTAAGTCATCATACCAGATGAGCAGCTGTACTTTTCCTTTAATGCTGCTTGAGGTCACAGTCTCACTGGATTGCTGTGACAGGCCCATTTATACTGCAAAAATTAAAATTCATCCAGTATCTGCAGGATTAGAAGTAACAAGATTAAAAAGAAGTAAATGACTGGGAGGAATTGCTATGCACGTAAAAGCAATGAATGCTAGGAAGTACAGCAGATGCACTTTGACCTATTTCTCTGTGGCTTACCTTTACTTAGAGAGTTGAAGAAACTAGAAGAAACCTACTTTAAGTCTGAAAATATCTAGATTAAGATTTTTCTTACCGATATTCAATAAAATCTTGTTTTCTCTTTGCTATAATCAGTGAAAGATTATACCACACCAGTCATTATATCTTCCTGCTCAGATCCATGATCACCCATCAGCCGAGATAGGGTAGCTCTCCAAAGACTAATCTCACTTAACCTTAGACAGTAATATCTGAGCTAATCATGTAGATACCTTTTAGAGTCAGTGAACTAGGATTCACACACTCTGTTTTGAACAGCTATCTCAAGATAAGAAAAAGGGCGCTCCAGATGCACCTGTTTCTTTCCACTGACTTTAAGATGAACTTAGACAACTAACTCAGACCTCTCTAACACAAAGATCTAAATCTAGAGCAGTGAAACACTCCCAATGTGGACTCCTATCCCATGGCGCACTGGGAGTAATTTGATGCAATGAAAGAGAGTTAAATAACATTACTTGGCATTTTACATGTGAAGCACGTGAATGCATAATTGCCACAGCTCAACTGACACACATTGAGGACTTCCTGAGTTGTGGTAATTTGACTGTGAGAGTGAACTGTTAATCATACAACTCCAGCTCCTTAGTTATGCAGGAGGACTAAGAATGGCAAAACCATTTGGGGTTTGGGTAGTTTTTTTTAGCATCCTGACATTGTCATAGATTCAGCAGGAGGAAATATGATACACTGGTCATAAAATAATGAACATTTCATAATGCCATGTTATCTCTTCTTTTTTTTTCTGCACATCTGAGCAGCTCCAGCTATCCAAACTCTCAGCACCTCTTAATTTCTCTCTCATGGGCGCATGAGGAATCAAGATCAGGAAGCAGTCTGATGTTGACTATGGTTGAGCAGACGAGGTTTGGATTCCCAGCCATGAACAGGGTGTCATATGTCCAGTCTGTTTTCATCTCTCTGCTTCTCTGTGGATTTTTCATACGGAAATTTGCAGCTGTCTCATCGTATCAGCTTTTAAATTATTCTGTTTTTCATATCGAACTCATGTACATACTATCAAAGGGAATGGCATTCAAACTTCAGATCTTTTTTTTCCCATTCAGAAGATGCACTAGCCACTGTGAGTTCAAAAATGTCAAAGTATTTTCTTGATATAAATTTGTTCTGAGATATACAATGACAAATGCTATCCAGAGTCTTGTTTTACTGGTGTTATAACAGCTGGACTTACTCAGTGTTGTCTACAACCATTCTCCATGGCACAGTAGGGAGTGTTGAACTTAAAAGTAAAATTAACATGCAAAAAGCATGCACTGCACACTCTTAAAATCCATTCCAAAATAATTTTATTGTTTTTCCTTATGAATCCTCAACTCTCTTTTCAATTATGTTTTACCCTTCCTTACTGAATTCAATCCAAACCCCATTTAACTAAACAGATAAGGTTATAATATCTTCTTACATAGACACGTATATCTGTACATCTATAAATATACATCTATTAGTCCTCTATGTACCCAAGATGATTTTTAACATATCCTCCAATAAAAGCACGTAAACGGTCAGTTTGGTTCTGAACACTAGTTATTATAAATGAGCAAGGATACTGATAGTATATTCCTTATTAGCTTTTGCTGGACCAGAACTCCAGATGACTGAAGTAAGACTGGTATAAAATGGTAAAATTGCCCTTAGGTCATAGGAGCTATGTGAATTTAAGTCTGAAGGCAGCATAACATTTTTTGTCATCAATATCTGAAAAGACCTCAAGGGTTATTCATGCTGAGTGAGAGGATCATAGCTTACCAGGAGTTATAAACCCAAACAAAGTGGGCTTGC
The DNA here is from genome assembly GCA_013390005.1 of Calyptomena viridis. Classification (NCBI taxonomy): domain Eukaryota; kingdom Metazoa; phylum Chordata; class Aves; order Passeriformes; family Eurylaimidae; genus Calyptomena; species Calyptomena viridis. The sequence goes on from WEIV01002563.1 coordinate 82,451, forward strand.
TCATTCAACATTCACAGCAAGGCACTATCCCTAGACACAATATTTCTGGAACTTACCTGCTTGCAGGACATGCAGCTGGAGAAGGTATGTTCACAGTTTGGTTAAACGAGCAAAGCCCTGATGAGCTGTAACCCTAGCGTGGGTCTAGAATCACTGATACATATTTACACATACCAGCATAAAGGCAGCCTATCTATCTGTTAGGAAACTTCTACAAATTCCATAATGTGAGGCCTTTACAGGAGTTCACTTTACCTATACAGCCTGGTAGAAGTGACCTACCACACATTCTTTTAGGGAACAAGAATGCCACATCCCAGGTATTAATGAGGAATGGACAATGAGCCAACACACCTCAGCTGTGGCACTATGCTATTTAGCAGTCCCAAGGCAGGCTGCTGCTCCCTATCACTGCTAGGAGACTGTAACTGCACTAAGCAGGAATGTGAGGAAGGACATGACCCACAAAGCCCTGTGCTCCTGAGTAAAGCCACCCAAGACAGGAACAAAGTATTTTGGGCATCTTCAGAAAAGCTCGATTCAGTGAAAACACAAATTAATTTAGCCCTGCCTCACACGGTAAGGAAAAATATCCCTCTCCATTTGTTGTAGTCAGCATCTGCCCAAAGAGCTCCAGGGTAAATTTCCCAGAGTAGCCATTATGCAAAGTGCTCACTTCTGAGCATTAGAGGAAAAGTTCAGCAACTTTCATCCAAAATCTGCTTCCCTTGGGTGTATCCCACCTGTTCTGACACGCAAGCAAAATGAGTTTCTTTTACCAGCTCTCTGTGCATGTTCATCACTTTGTGCAGCTCTGCTGTCCTCTCACTACCCCTTCTGCTCTCTCTGGAGAAAGCTATCTGTCACAGTAAAAGCACAAAAGGGATGTGGGAAAGCCACAGTTTCACAGGTTTATGAAAGTGGTCTTCTGCTGTAGGACATATCAAAAGAAACCAAGTAATACAAATGCCAAATCCTTGGTACTGTAAATGAATGAGAATATGGATATATTTACTTGGTCATTTTCACAGAGATGCCACTAGACGAATCTTGAGCTGATTCTGATCGAAGTAAGAACTTTAAGGACTGAAAGTCAAAGGACAAATAAACCCAAACATTTGGAGATATTGGACACCAACTCAACAAGTTTCTCTCAAAGCACATTTCTTTTATAATACCCTGTCTGTGAAACTTTAAAAGGAATGTATTTTAAAGGGATTCAAGAGCTCTGCAAGATCATCCTTCTCTTGCTGAAACAGCCAGAAATAAATTTTCAAATGTCATGTGTCAGAAAAAGCATGGCTAACGGGGCAAAAGACATAACTGCTTTTGAAAATGCTGCTGGTGAATTCAAATATCCTCTGACCTGTGGTCAAAACTGTGTGTGACACTTCAGTTTAACATTGAGAGGTCCAATCCAACAGATAGTGTTTGGAAAAATAGGAAGTTTTGAAAATGCTATTTCTGGTCCTTCAGGGGCTTCACAGAGATGAGCTTTTTTGTCTTGTAGTTAGCTATCAAGTCCAATTACAATGAAACAATTTCAATACTAATAGCACTCCTACTCCATGAATCTTTTTTAAGAAGTCAGTGACTGGCAATTTGGGTCTATCAGGATCTGTGTATAAATTCTATTTTATAAAACTGTTTTAAAATGTTGTAAGAATGTAAAACTGTTTTGTTGTCACGCATCACAGGATTTGAAGCAGTGGACAAATAATGATGCCTGAATTATAGTCACAGCACTTCAATTTTCCTGAAGTTGGATGGTTAAGTATCTTAGTATTATAACTATCTCCAGGTAGGGCTTACATCTATAGCTGAGTAACAAGCAAAGATGTCACATCATATAGCCTTTGTATATCTGTAATACCTTTGTAGATTGAGTACTGGTTCTCACATTTATGATGTTCTTGGTCAACACATGAACAGTGTTGTGATGAATCCATAGGAGAAAGTCCTTTTCTCAACTTTGACGCAGCTGCAGCAGAAGTGTAGCAAAAGATTGCATTTGAATGTGATTAAAATCATCATTATTGGAGACAATTGGTGGAAAATGGGAGATCTTTGGAAGTATACTAGAAGCATTTAAATTGAAATACTAGGTAAATAGTCACTGAGAACAAAACATAGCAGTCAGCGTAGATATTGACCAGTTTAATAGTTTCTAAGAGACCATTTTGTACAACGAAATTGCTTTCTAGGATGAAAACTCAGTACATTTATGCTGAAGCCAATGAAAAGTACCTGAGGCCAAGGACCTCATTACTGAGTGGGGCTTCATCTGAGATGAGAGAAATCAATAAACAATGTTATTACATTAAAAGTAAACTAAATTCAATATCCAGAAACAATGACAAGGAGTAAATATGCTGCACGCAGAAACGGTAAGAAATAAAACCATAATAAATAAAACAACTCAACAGCTACATATCTTCAACCATCAGCCTGGAGAACACCCCACATTTGGAGGTAGCAAGTAAGGGCAGCGTTAAATGTGGCTGCAGCAAAATTTTTTGAATCGCCTTTCACCTGACAAATAGTTTTAACTCCAGAGAGCCATGCTAAAACAATTTGTACTTTCAAGTTTTATGCTAAGACAGATTGCATTTTTAAAAAAAAAAACACCAACAGTAGTTTTACTGCATTTTCAGCTTAGTAAAAGGCTTATGTAAATTTACAATCAGTTTCTGTAATTTACAAAACACTCCACAATAACAGAGTCTTTCTATCCAGATTGTGCTGCAACTGTGGAAAAGCAATTCTTCATGCACATTTTCTGTTTGATATTTAACATTTATAGAATCATAGGACTGTTCAGGTTGGAAAAGACATTTAATATCATTGAGTCCAACTGTTAAACCAATGCTGCCAAGTCCACCACTAAGTCATGTCCCTAAGTGCCACATCTACAAGTCTTTTAAATACCTCCAGGGATGGTGAACCCCTCATTTCCCTGAATAGCCAGTGTTTGACTACCCTTTCAGTGAATAAATTTTTCCTAATATCTGATGTAAACCTTGACACAACTTGGCCTATCACTTGTTACCCAGGACAAGAGACTGACCTCCACCCTGCTACAACCTTTTTTCAGGCTGTTGTAGAGAGCAATAAGGTCTTCCACGAGCCTTCTTTTCTTCAGGCTAAACAATCCCTGCTCCCTCAGCTGCTCCTCATAGGACTTGTGCTCCAGACCCTTCGCCACCTCTGTTGCCCTTCTCTGGACATGCTCCAAAACCTCAACGTATTTCCTAAATTCAGGGGCCCAGAACCAGACACAGCACTCAAGGTGCGGCCTACCCAGTGCTGAGTGCAGGGGAAGGACTTTCCTGCTTCTGCTGGCCACACTATTGCTGATACAGGCCAAGATGCCATTAGCCTTCTTGGCCAGCTGGGCACACTCCTGGCTCATGTTCAGCTGACTGTCAACCAGCACCTCCAGGTCCTTTTTCACTGGGCAGCTTTCCGACACTCTTCCCAAAGTTTGTAATGCTGCAGGGATCTGTTGTGACCCAAGTGCAGGACCCAGCACTTTGCCTTGTTGACCCTCATACAACTGGCTTTGGCCCATCAATCCAGCCTGTCCAGATCCCTATGCAGATCCTTCCTGCCCTCCAGCAGATTGACAGTCGTGCTTAACAAAATGTCCTCTGCAAACTGGCTGAGAGTGCACTCAATCCCCTTATGCAGATCGCTGATAATGATATTAAACAGGACTGGCCCCAATACTGAGTCCTGGGGAACTCCACTTGGTGACACTTCACCTTGCAAAAATGATGGATAAGCTTCCAAAAATTTGGCATATATATAAAAGCATTTTTCTTGCATAATTTTTTCATATACAATAATTTTCTTGTTCAGCATATTTGCAGAAGTTATGCAGGTAAAGAAGGTATTAATGCACATTTTTACAACATGAAAGTTTACCATCTATTGACTGACCTCTAGTGGAAATAAGGTAAATTTTGGAGCATTTTTCTAACTTATATTGGATGTTATTGGTATTGGGTATTTTGAGGATTACAGAATTTTGGGGTGCTAAAAATGTACTTAATTTGTATTGTATGTTTGACTCTGTAAAACGCAAAACAAATCTGGGTACATGTGAATTTTTTCTCTTGAGGTATATCCAAATACACTACCAGAATGGCAGGATGAAATCAGACCCCAGAATAACAGTGATTAGTTACCATGACTATTACGCTGCACACTCAGAAATCAGATCTTTACTTTATTTAAACTCAGTAACTCTAAAGCAGCAACATGTGAAATAGGCCAACAGCACAGACCATGGCAAACAATGCTCTGCAACAGGGTACAGGCCCTGCTAATTTCTCTGTGTTGGTCAAAATCACCTGATCATGATAAATAACAAAAAAATCTCTCAAAAACCTCATATGTTTTCATTGTTATGTATCAGTTTCATCCATCTGCAGATGCCACCTGGCTCCATTTCAACTCCATTCTTGGACAGATGTTGTTTCCTCACAAGATCAGTACTGAGGCATCACCAACTCTAGGGTTATGTGTTTTCATCACGTTTTACTTTCTTCCCTAATTTCATCTTTCCTGTAACAATTACTGGTTGGTACTTTAAGAAATAAGGGGTGAATGGATACATGTAAATGAGAAACCAATTTTAGTTCCCTATTTGTAGAACCTGGAAGTATTTGAAAACTTGATCAATGGAGAGAATGTTGGGCATATTTCTTCTTTACTTATTCATCATGACTCTGTTTGTTTGCCTGATTACCAACAAAATTCCCCCTCCTCTCCCCTGACTCTGTTCAATTCCAGATTCATCTTTGCAATTAAGCCTTTGGACTTGTAGCATATGGTTGTTGATGGTTTTGAATAAGAACACAGTAGCATCTGGAGGGCTTTGATTAAAAAATATATTAAATATAAGCCAAAACTCGTTCTTGCAAAGACTCCTCTTTCAGTCAAAACTCCATGTTAGAGAAAATATTAATGGGTAATTTCTGAGGTAGTATCATCTGAAGATTTTGGGCTTGCTATCTGTGCAGCTCAGTCAGACTTGTTTCACTACTTGCCACCTTTTTGAAGCTTGGGGAAGGAGTCTTGTATTGCTGTGTGATGGGATAAGAGGAAAACCAGGGAGTTTGTCTACTGGAAACAGATAGAAATAATAGGACAGGTCTGTAGTATGTAAGCATTTGACTCAAAAAAAGGAGATACTTTGGCTTCATAAACAAGGAGTCCTTCAGTATCATTAGCCAGCATCCTAGAATACATAACACCTTTCAGCTCAGCTGTACTTTTTTCTCCGAGCTTACCTTTCTAGTGAGTATCTTGGATTATTCCCCATTCTTATACTCTCCATACTGTCCTCAAATATCCCACATCCTAAACTGAGTCAGCATCTCTTCTCCTCCTACCACTTTTGCTTACCAGGGAGAACCTCTGATTCCCATTAATCCAAGTTAGCTTCACTGTCCTGGCATCATTACTTGCATTCCCACTTCTGTCCCCCAGGTCCCACTAACATATTTACACGGCACAAGATTTCCTTGCTTAATGCAAAAGTAATAACAGATTCACCATGGGAAAGAACACTGAAAAAAAAATCTGATTGATATTTTATTAGGCTTTACAAATGCATTCATTAAGGATAGAAAATAAAGATACCTTCTACACTAACGTTGGATGAAACACACTATATTCCTTAATGTATTTCACATATTTTTTTCCAACCTTCTTAATTACATTTATTTTATAAGTGGAGTCTACAAAGTTGTTTTGGTTAATATATGATAATATGAGGAAAATAAATTGGCCTCATTTTGTTGAATTTATTAAAGAGATTTTATACCATTCCTGAAGCTATAATCAAATTTCTGATAGTTTCTCCATTTTTTTAATATTGGTCACTCTTTCCATTAGCAATAGGGTAAAACAGTAAAGACTAGAACATCTCCATTTTTAGTAAAGATTTTAACAATTCAGTGAGAAGAAGGAAAGTACTGCTTTAATCCTGAATGGAGGACTTTGTTTTCTACAATGCAACTTTTTACCATTTGTTATTCACAAATTATATAAAGACTATGAGAATGAACATTCAATTACTTTCCTGTGCCTTCTTAGTTCGGATTCAGAACTTTCCCAAAATAAGACTTGCAACAGGCTTTTATCTCATTTTTTTTGCCCTTTTTACCCTGTTCTTGTAATAGTTTTTCCATTCTCTATATCATAAGATGTCAAATTTTAAGCTGCTGACTACCTTGTACTCCTATTGACTTAAGTGAGATATTGTCAGAATTTTCCACTGGGTCATGAGTGTCCTAATATGGGTTCACTCAAGATTTAAAGACACATTTCCATTCTGTTTCACTCCTGTATAACAATTTTTACACTTTCATGGTATTGTTCAAGAACATATGGACATTTTTGTTTCACTTTAGAGTTTGGGCTTGAACATGAAAATAAGAAGATGCAGCCCAATGCATGGTCCAAAAGGCTGTGCTGGTATACTGGAGTGCGTGTAGTGAATATATCAGATGCATAGTCCCTCCCGTATGTCCCCAGTTTCCTGCAGTTTGAAGTACAACCATGGAAACACCATGCAGTGAAAAGAAAAGAAAATGAAGCAAAAATTCTTCCATTGAAATGAGTAGTACTGCTTTTAATGAAAGCAGGAGATTTGTGAGATTTTGGTTTTCCACTAAAGCCTCTTCTCGTACACATTTTTTCTTCTAAATTCCTAATCTGGGCTTTATATAGACAGTTTAATCATTCTTGATAGAAAACCTGGTCTCCAATCCTATTTGGCTGAAAACCCAAAGCATTACGAGCTCCCTAGAGACCATCCTTTCTTCTGCTTATACATCAGTCTTGAAAGCTGTTCAACAGATTGTAGGCAGTTTTAATCTTGAGATTAACTATGTTTTTTAAAAAAATGAAAATGCCCAATGATCTTTTTAGAACCATTCAGGTTTGGAAACATGAACTCTCTTTTTTTCTGCAAAGTATCTGACTATGCTGCAGCTAAATGTAAAAAAGTTTGGGGAAGGAAAAAATAGGGATTTTATTGTTAACCTTGGTTAAATGGTTTAAAAAATGTCTTTGATAAATAAACTCTTACTTCAGGAATGTTTTAAATGGTCATATCATCAATATTGTGAGCTATTACCCATTACCTAATATTAGCTATTACCTAGTGTTGCTTTTTTTGTTTACTCTGTATTTTTCTTTGTATTTATAACCATTCAAGGGAAATTAAAGCAAGGAGAGCACCAGGCACAGTTTCAAATCTAACAAAAATCTAAATTCCACGAAAATGAGAATTTACAAACTTCAAAACCTGCTACGGTGCCTTCTCTGGTGGCTTCTCCTCAGACCCTGCTTTAGCCCAGGCTAGCTCACAGCCACCTTTGAGGGCCACGGGGCAGATGTCTGGGCACCAGAGCACCAAGCGGCTCTCCTCTTTAGAGCTCGGGCACTCCGGCGACTCTGGAGCCACTAGTTAGGTGGTAACGCCCTGCCACACACCTCGCAAGAGGCTTCTTGAGTGTGGTCAGTTCGCCCTTTACCTAAACAGCACTCCAGGATGAAGGACCTGTAGCCACTGCTTGCTAAAGGAAGAAGAAAATGTCTCTCTGAGTAGGTAGAACAGAGTTCAGTTTATTGGGGGTTTGGTCCCAATGGGAGCCTACTGCAGAGAGCACCCAGGACCCTCGGGCTCGACCTTTTCTAGGGGGTGTGATTGATGGGAGGGGAAAAGTAAAACACCAACTAGGGACAAAGGAAGGTGGGATCTGGAGGTAACAGACAGGGGCAGAAGCCAGAGGCCTTCTACTCAACCCTATCCAGGACCGAGTAACTTTAGATTGATAGGGAAAGGACTAGAAGAAGGGGGGAGCTGGGATACAAATATGGAATAAGGGAGGAGGGGTCCGAGGAGGGGATACAACTGAGGGCAGGGATAACATTGTCAGGAGTAACCAAATGGGAAAGAGGGGGGGAGACTAGAACAGTCTATTTACAGAGAGTATATATGAAAGTTAACAAAACTATATATCAAACCCTTATAAATGTATAAACCCATAAAAGCACCGTCACAAAAACCAATAAAAGGGCATCCTCTACCCCTCCCCACTAAAGCGTGCACATTTTGCATGTGATTAAGTTATAGATCTTGTTGCCTCAGAATTTCTGAGTTAGTTCAAAGAGAATAGAACATTAAACTGAAATGAAAAATATAAGGAGTTATAATTATAGATATAAAATATATTATAAATTATAATAAATATAATGTATGTTTAATGTAATATAAAGGACATAAGAAATGATAATGAGGACTAAACAGATGTTGTCTGGTATGATAGAGTCCCTTACAACCACTAAGGATTATTGGCTAGATTGCCCTTCAATTCTCTGCTGTGTTTGTTGCACCTTCCTCACATGCTGAAAGCTTGCTGTGATGACAAGATGTTAAACCCACCAAATTCCTGGCCTGAGCCAATCTGGCCATCCCTCTTACGGGCTTCTCCCCTGCAAATCTACACGTTCCCTTGAACAGCTCAACTATTTTATCACCTATGTGGGAGATATTTCATTACCTTAGGTGTTCTCAGGAGAGAAGAAGACACCAGAAGATGGAAAGACGGTCCCATCTCTCTCTCACAAGCATACAGTCTCATGGATGGGATACAGACCTGATCAACTGGATAAGCTGCAAAAATTGTGTTTTCCTCCTGAACTGCTTTTTGCACAACTTCTTTTGATCATCACCTGCTTTTCTGTGCTTCTGTCCTCTCTGTATAATATCATCACTGCTCCATCTCTGCTTGGTAGGCAGTGCCTTATCCTGCCTCTCATCTCATCCACAAGCTAATGAGGAATGTGGGAGCCACCAATGTGACACAGACAAGGGGCTAAATCTTTTCTGCTTGTCATCTTTTGCTGAGCCAGGTGATATTAAAGGTTTATCACAGCTTTGGATTTACGTACAGTCAAAAGCATAAAAACTATACAGATTATTTTTTCAACAGACTTTTAGAGGAGAAGGATTCAAGTCCTTTTTTAAAAAAAACCTTTTTCTCATGGTGCTTAAAAAATTCTGAAGTGCAACAGAAAAATATATATAAAGTTTTATATTAGAGAGCTCACTGGATTTTGCCTTTTAAAGAGAATATTTTTGCTCTTTATGGCAAATGAGAAATTTTTGGCATGTGGTTCTTCCTATGTCACATGGATGTGTCTGGAATTGTTTCACTGTACATGAGGGACTCATTACATTTCAAGGGCTGTGATTATACTTTGGGCCTACCATAGGCTGGGCTATGCAGGAATCCAATGGTTCCAGACAGTCTCTTCCTCAAGAAGAATCACACATTCCCAGAGAACGGAAAAACATTATCACCTAGCTCCTGCTCTCTTTGTTCATCTTCTGCCTGTGTCCCAGCTATTGATATAACTACAGGTTGTGTGATAGCAAGGTCTACAAAAGAAAAGCAAGAGTAGAATTGACTTTCTTTTCTCTCAAAGTAGAAACATGAGAATGTGCATTCGTCAGCTGCTGCATGATCTATCTAAGATCTCAGGAAACCCACAAACAGGACAGTAATTAGCAAAGCAACTGGGTAGCTGAAGAGCAGCTCAAAACTGTTTCATCAGCTCCAAGGTCTGAATATTTCCAAATCCATCTTAAATAAACACCAGACTTCCCTTAATGTGTGACAATTAAAATTTATATTTTCAAACAGAACTGATTTCCAGTTTCTGTTAAAAACAAGTAGACAAGACAAGGACCACTGTGGTTGTTTGATTGCAAGTGTTACTCTGTGTCTCTTATATGCCAGGAAGTTTTACAAGTGCAGTGTTAATTTGTGGGTAAGGCCAGGAAAACCATGGATACAGTCCATTTGAATTAAGTCTATTTATATCAGGCTATAACACAAAGGGAAGTTCTGAATGTAGTCTATAAGCTTCTAGCAATCTGCTATTACATTAAGTATGATTAATTCAGTTATCTCTTCTTTATTAATTCATTCAACTACATTAATCAACTTTATTAATAGAAAAGGTAATCAGGATTTTTTTAATCAGGAAAAAGGTCATCTAAACTAAAAACATAATTATGTTTACTAAGAAACCCTTTTGTTCAACAAAATATTTGGCTAGTTCAATCAAAATGCAAATTATAATACTATGGAGAATAAAAAAAAAAGAGTTCTTAATAGCTAAATGTTCCAGGATTGTACAGACCTTACTGCTGACAATTAATTTTGGAAGATCTTACACTTGAAGTTCAATCTCATACATAATGGATTATATTGCTATGTGCTTTTCAAAAGATCATCCATCTTAAGTTTGGGAGCAAATCTTCCCAAAGTTTCCGTAGTGCTTGACTTGTTCAGTGCATGGCCTGCATACTTTTTCTGTTCCCACTGTGTATACCTATGTATCTTATACCTACCAAACACTGATTCTTTTGGAATTTCTCTCCCTGATTATGACCATAGCACAAAAACACAATAGAAATGTTTAAACATTAGCAGCTTCCTTCTCCAGAAGCTGCAACTTGCTTTCCTGCAAGGGACTGAAGTTGGTGTACCACTCACACATTTCTTGGTGACACCAGTGCTGAACACCACCTTATAGCTGCACCTCATCTCTCTACTTATGTTATTATCATGGCTTAAACGACGGGATATGATTTAACATGAGGCTTTAATTTGGACAAATGTACATATATATATATTTATATATATTTATATATATATGGGGGGGGGTTTACCGGGGTGAGGAGGAAGGGTTACCATGGGAAAAGAATCCCAGCAGCTTGGGGACCCCAGGGGAAATGGAGCTCCCCTAAGCCCCCCCTTGGGGAATGGAACAGGGAAAATAGGAAGGGGAAGAGGTAATTGCAGGCAAACCCAGAGGGCTGAAGAGGAAACAGTTGCATCACTGCTTGCCGAGGTGCTCCCTGCTGCTAAGAAGAATCTGGCAGTCGCAACGATGTCCAGGGAGGGGGTTGCAGGCTGGCAGAGGCTGCTCAGGGGCTGTGGTGAAGATGGAGGTGGTGAGCAGAGTGGCATGAGTCCTCTTTCCAGCTCCGTGTGGTCTTTCCAAGAACCACGAGGAAGGCTGGCAGGGAGCCTTTATACAGTTTTCAGTCCCAGAGTTCCCCATGACTCACGCATGTGCAAAACGCCTCAGTATGCCTCTTCTTCCCGCCCAGGGAGGTGTGGTCTCCTTCTCTATTGGACTGTTGTTGTTTCCATCCACTTCCAGGGGTCGTTCAGTGGGAAAGGCTCTCTGTCCATCAGCCACAGGACCAAAGATGGCAGCGCAGCCCCATGGGCCACCCTACTGCCTGCCCCACCACAGGGCGCACCGGGGCTCAGGTGGGCAGTGCCTGCAGCACGCCAAGTGCCATCAGGAACCACGGTCCCAGCGGGGCAGCCGCCTGGGGCACCGACAAAGCTGGGATGGTCCCTGGCCAGCGGGAGCCAGGCACCACCGTGGCCCCACACCTGCCAGTGGGAGCGGGACACGGTGGGGGCGGCTCCAGAACTCAGCGTTGGGGCCCCACTGCTCAAGGGTCCCACACCCAAGCAGCATGCTGCACTCGGGACCCAGTGCGGCCGCTGAGGGTGCCCCATCCCCCCTGCTCCCAAAGCCCCCCCAAGCTCCATTCACCACCTTCTCGGTAAAAAGAAAGGTTTTTGAAGTGTATGGCTGAAACCATGACAGTTATTCACTGCATAAGGCCTCGATTTTGTCTTCCATTTGGAGTTTGATCTGCCCAGTGTAAGCAGACTGTGGCCTTGAGAGCAGCTCAGTTCTCTGTGTGTCACAGTGTCATGCAGGTCATGCAGGTTCCTGTACATCAGCACATCGGCTTTTCTTTTGTTCCTGCAGTTGTCTCATGGCCTCTCATGCAGAAATCAGTTCCACATCATTAATTTCAATATAGTTGTCCTCTTTCTGTATACTTCTTACCAAAATAAATGAATAGATAAGGGAGGAAATAGATATTTCCATGAAAGTTATACACCCTTCTTCATTTTCTCTCCAAGTCCTCAGGCTTTCAAATGCTAAAGAGGTGAGGTCATGCTTGACAGCAAAGCAAGGTCTTTCTGAACTCTGGGCTTTTTTCATTTTAAAACTGAACTTTGGCATCTTAAAGCAATAGACAAAAAATTTTCACAACCTGTATGGATAGTTTATAAGAGCGGGAACACATTAGAAAGACAACTTACCCACCACATCTACAATAATAATTAGACTTACTGCGGAGCCAAGCTTCAAAGAGTAAAATTTCATTCCTCAAGCACCACGTTCCTCTTCCTGTGGCACTTGAAGAGCAAAACTCTGGAGAGAAAGGTAGAGAAAAGGATTTGCTTCTGGGCATCCAGAAGCTCCCTACAACATAACAAGCCAGAGCAACATAACTTCCAGCTTGATCTTAAACCCTGCTGGGAACTGTGAAATTGTTACTGCTCTGACTCTTCTGTGAAGCCTGATCTGATGGGAATTCTCAAAGCACAGCAGCTGGGTTGGGCCCTGCAAGGAAGAGGAGCAGTGTAGTCTGCTTTTACAGGCTGACTTCACTGCCAGCTTCTCCTACATCTTCTCGTCTATCCATTTCATTCCTTCTCTCTTCATCCTTGACATCTCCTTTTTCTCCCTCTTAATTTATCACCTCAGATATTAGGCCCAGCATGCCTGTGCTGAGCCGTAACTGTAGTCGCTTTACTACATTTATTAGTCTCTTCAAAAACAGTTCAACAGATTTGTTAAATATGCCCTTTGACAGAGCATGATCTTGAGCACAATTAAAAACTGAGGAAATTTTCCTCAGTAGGAACCTGTCCCTCTGTCACTGCTCCAACACCTGTTTAGGTCTTTTGTTAAGTGTACATTGGAAAAGGAACTGAACTCCAGCCTTCCCCTCCACAGGCCCTCCAGTTACCAGCCTGCAATGACTCCCCCCGTAAGCTGCTAGGAAGTCAGTCCGTGCAAGGGGAACCATGCAGGTAACAGGAGCTTAATGAGCATCACCTCAAAAATACAAATAGCCTAGTATTTATTTTACTCTGAACTGGAGATATAAGTCCGTTCAGGCAGAAGTCCAGTTGGGAAATCACTAGTGACTAACCCCTGTACTATGCAGTTGGGAAACATTTTGCAATGAATTTAGCCTCCATTGAATTACACTGACTCTTTGAAATCAATAAATCTGCCCTGAAATCTGAGAGAGAGGGAGACAGAGATGCTGTTTTAGACAAAGAGATTTTAGTTTGTTTGAAGACTCTAGATGGTATAGGAATATTAGTTTTATTACTGACGTAAATTATGCTTACTGTTGTAGTTCCTGTAAGTAAAAATACCATTAATTTGCTGAGTAAGTGCAAAGGCAACATTTTTGGTCCTTGTGCATGTATTTATATTTCAGTAATGTAATTTTAAACTACCATGGACTTCAGATTTCTTCAGTAAAAAGTCATCTTTTGCTCTTGCAAGACTAGTTGTAGCAAAATCAAGATTTTACTCAAAAAGAAGAAAAACTGACCAAATGCTTTTTCACTTGTTTGCTGCAGCACTAAATGACTGAGGCTAAGCTTGACTACTTTTATCCCAGTGATAGTTTGTGGTGATTTAGAATTCATCATCTCTAATAGGACATAAATATCACTGTCATGCTCTGTGTCCTGCCCCACTGTAGGCATGCATCACTTGAAAAATACATCTGAAGATCCAAACTCTGGAATGACCTCTTTAAACTAGTATTTCAAATATCTGTGTTGGAAAGATAAATTCTTGTCTTTTGGTATGTCAAGTTCTTCTGACTCTTTCTTCTTAGTAAATATCATGTAATTGTACTAAAAGGTACAAAGAATGACTAATTTGTATAAATATCAAACATTTTATACACATCACACCTGGTTTGTTCATGACTGATATTCAGTGGATCACATATCAGTTCCAAGAGATTCAAATGAACTTTCCTACTTACATCAATTAAACCTTGTTAAGTCATACACCAAAAAACCCACTCTTTTATCACCAAAGAATCTTTGATTACATGGATCCCTGCTGGTTTTTCTAATTTCTTTCAGTAGCTAATGCTTAATAAAAATTACTAAGTCAAATTTCAGAGAATGAAAGTGCTAGAAAAGAACCTGTTGATTCAAGTAGTAAGTAATCTTGTAGTGTTTTTCCCAATACCAAATGCAGTAGATCTTCAGTCCATTTCTGAGGTTCTCAGCTGCTATAATGGTACCTCACATACACAGAGTAATAATATCTCATTATATGTAACATTCCTAAAATAATTCATATCCTTTGGAAGGTAAGCTGACATTCCCCATCCATGACATTCCCTGAGGACCAAGGCTTCATATAAAGATAGCAAAGTGAGAGCTGCCAACAGATGATCAACAAGGAGCACCGTGTGGGAAGGTTATCTGCAGCCATTGGGGCATATATTCTCCTGAACACATATTGAATGTCACTGTGATCAGGAAAAAAATTGCCAGCAATATTCATGCCTAAAAAATCATGTGGAAGACCATATAACTTACAAGAGATGAGAATCAACAACACTAGCCATCAAAACCAACATCTGGATGTCAATTGACACACTAGATGGTGGGAGAGGACATGTGGACAAAAGCCAGTATAGTCTGTAAACATTTAAGCATACCTAGGGGATGAAAATGCATCCTATATTTAAATGTTAATTTAAAACATATTTAAAAGATTTTACAATTTGGTGTAGTATAATATTCATTTTGGCAATTTAGCAAAGCCTTTATTTTTTTAAGGATGAAGACAGTTCTTTGCTGTCGATACAGAATTCTATTGCACACACCATTTTCTCCTCCTGATTTGTTGTTCTTCTGTTATAGCAAAACAATAATCTTTATCTTAGCTATGATTTATAGAACTGTGACAGAAACTGATCTATTCTATAAATACCCTATTACTAATAATTCTAGATTTAATTTTAATTCGCTTCTCTGGCAGACGTAGCTGAATTTGGTTGAAAAAAAAAAAGAAATTGAAAATCAGTCCTAAATAGGGAGTAACAGACCAGAAATGTAAGAAATGCTAACTGAACATGAACCTGAAAATGACATTGGCATATGAAACCCATTTGCTGGATCTCGTTACTGAAATAAGACTTTTGTTAAACATTATTTATAACAAATTTGTGGTATTGCTGAAACTCTTCATTGTAACATAAATCTAGGAAGGATAATTTAGTCAGACATAGCAATCTGTAGTATATACAATTTTGGAATATTTTATATATTCTTAATTTACTTTGTTCTGCCATATGTAAATCTTGACTCATTTAAATCAACAAATGGAAGATTTTTGATTTGATTTATATGATGAACAGGTGATTTCGTAGGCTAAGCAGTTGTGCTTTTTCCTTTCTTTTTTTTCAGTTTTTGTTTTGTTTTAAGAAACAAACTCTACTGTATTCTTAAGTCTTTCCACAATAAAAAGGGGATTTTTGAGAAATTTTTCTCAGGGATTATAAGGACCTAAGAAGTATTTCTGTTTGTTCTGGAAAGAAGGGATATATGTATTAGTCCTTCTTCCTTCTGTAGTTTGATGTAGGATAAAGTAACATGTAGACTTTTGGACTCATCATTTTATCCCTTATTCCTAATGCTTTACATCACCATGCCTTCTTCAATGCTGCTCTATCTCGCTGGCCCAAGAGGGGATTAAGCAGACTCCACCACAGATGATAAGTAAAAGGAAGAAATCTGTCCCAGATGAAGTTAATGGCAAAATTCATCATATCTTCCAGTGAGAGCCAAGATTTCACTGGCAGTACCTTGCCAAAGATCTCTGTGAGTTGTCCAGTGGAATTCATCTGTTTTGAACTTGTCTAAACCAGCACACAGGTTGGTCTAACCTCTCACAGTCCTGAGGAAAACCAAGAAATACCACCACAAGACATAACATTTGACCATAAATCAGGCCTCAATTTTCCTCTGACTTCTGCAAATTTACTTCAGATATAAAGCCACAAGAGTGCTGCTTGTTTCAAAGTATTAACTGTGCTGGGAAGCCCAGCAATACTGGCCTGCTTTACACATGAGCCAATTGAACTAATTTTGTATTTTATTACCTAGACAAGCATAGGGTCTCAAAAGAAAAGCATGTTGGCAACTTAAAGCAAACCTTTAAAAAGTGCACCAGAATTTCTAGCAACCTGGATTCCTAATTCTTTTCCCACCATAAGAGGGTGGAAATTGGTAGAAGTTATAAGCAAAGATTTTAAAAAATTGACACTTGCCCCATTTTGCTTAGAGTCTGGTAACAGCAAAAGTGCTGTTATACCTCAGAGTTATGAACACATATAAAATTGTTGGCATGAAACAGCCTTTGTATCCCTTTGAAAAATTACAGATGATATAGTGGTCTTTCCTGATTTCAAGTCACAGGAAGCACAGGGCTATTTTTTATTTTAAATCAACACAACAACCTAAAATGTGCCACCAGTTATCTCAAGAACTCCATACTGATTGCAGAAACAGGTCAGATTATTTGTTGGCAGTAATGTTCATTGAGTTCTATCTTCCCATAATCCAGTGAGCAAATGGCTTTCAATGTCTTTGATTTGTGAATATCTGATTGTTTTATGTAACATTTGGCAAACTTAATTTAAAGCCATTGACTTCTTGTAAACCCTATATTGTTCAAATGTCATCATCATGGCTAAGCTTTGCAAATGAAGATATGGGAAGGGCTCTACCCTCGCTTGCTACAAGCGCACTGATGGCTAAAAGGGCCAGTGCAGGATAGACAAATCCAGGAACAAAAGGCACAGCTAAAAGTCTCCTTAGGTGCTATTGACGAGGTGCGGTTCTTTCTGTCACTGAGCAACTAAATGACCAAGCCTTGTATTTAATACTCTATTCTGAGGCCTAAAAGAATATTATTTTTAAAATCAGCCAAAAAATATATGTCATTTGATTTGCCTTAAAAATGAAAACATTAATGCTGCAATGTTGCTACCATCTCTCATAATAGTTGCACCTATGAATTGCACTTGTGTTTTCTTCTGTGTGGCTTCCCAGCCAAATTGCACCACATATTCTTCTTATCCTGTTTAAACATTGATTTTATTCTTATTGTTGCTTTTAAGTCTTTATAACTTTTGGACCAAGTGAACACTTGGAGAAACAAATGCCCACTTTCTTCATCTCTCAGTCTGATTATAAATATTTTGGCCAAAACCATTTGGGTAACCATCCTTTAGCACATCTGTGATTGAAAAACAAAAACAAGGAAGAGATCACTTCACTAACTCAAGTTCAGAGGGTAAAAAAACACCACAACTTCCTGAAACAAAATTATATCTGGCATCCCAAGCTTCAGAATGGATGCACATCAGGCATCTCCAGGCCAGCCACAGGACCACTGCCCAGGTAGTTAGAAATCAGGTTTTTATTCCAACTCATTTTAGCAGGTTTTTGATCACTCAAATTACTTTTTTTTCTAATTTTTACTGAGAATTTGATATTAGTTATATCTAAATGTATATTCTATATTTTTATGTTAATTATTAAATAAACAGAAATGTATCTAACAGAAAATGCTAAGCCTTCATTCATATCACTGTTCTGAGGAAAAATGTAGGCACTGTACAGTCTTGGAATAACTATGCTTAAATGGGTTATAATCTAGCTGTCCTTTTTCCCTTCAACTTTTGCAAAGTTGTAGCCTATTGAAAATAATTTTCTATTGATAGCTAGTTCTGAATTACAGTTCCTCTCAAGACTTAACAACCTATTTTCATATTGCTTTCACACTTTCTGATTCATTAAAGTACAAATTCATCTCTCAAAATAGAAACTTGATCTTTCCGAAGAAAACATGCAAAGAGCCTTAAAATATGAATGTAAAAAACTTATTCATAACACCACTGGCAAGACTCAGTTTCTGCTCTGAAGTGCTTTCTTTAATCCAGAATTTTTGAGCTAAGAAAGTTCTGTTAGTACAAAACAAAATCTCTCCAAAACAGTATTCCATTACTAAAATTATGAAATATCATCTATATTGAGATCACAGAACAAAATACTCATCTTTGTTTATTCACTGTTACTTCTTCAATATTTGTAAGAAAATGAAATAGTAATAGACATGACCCATTCCTGTGATCTGCTGGGAGGTTTCAGACCTGACCTGGGCAGCACATCATCACGGTGTCAGTGCTTCAGGCTCACTCACAGCAATCCCAGAGGATTCCTGAATACCAGTTGTGTCGCACAGACACACACACCTCCCCACAGCACAGCTGCAAACTGCTTCGATGGACGAGAACAAGTAGTGGTCTGCTCCAGGTGAAGCCTAAGGCTTGTGCCATTGCCCTTGTTTACTTTCTTACTAATACCAAAAATAATGATATAACCCCACTCATCTTGAACATTCCAAAACTGTTAAGTCAAAAGTTATGAAGAACGAAATCTCTTTTTTTAAAAAAGGTGGGTTTTTTACTTCATGCCAAGTCCTGCAAGGCTGGCTAAAACAAAGATAAAACACACACAGACAGCAGTTAATCTTTCAGGACCCATTTAAGTGCAATTTCCTTTGTGTTTTTGTGTCTGTTTACAAACACTGAGAGTCAACTTCTCAGTATGAACTTCCAGTTTTGTCTGTAGTATTTTAAAGATGAACAAAACCCTCATGCCATATTTTATAATCTGTATTACTACTGTCAATAAAAATAGTTAAGAACAAGCTCAAACAACTGAATGATTTACAGTTCAGTGAAAAAGAAAAAAATGGCCACAATAATAAATTCTTCTTATAACCCCTACTATCTTCCTAGAGATCCATAATATTTTTCTCATACAGTAAACATACCTTACTGTAGTAGCTAGTAGTCCATTTTACCATGTAAATCTTGACTTGGAATACCCATTAAGGCTTTTTTCCGGGGAGTTGATGCATCATTGCCTTCCAGGGCAAGTACTGCCTCAGAGCTGTTGCTGAATTAATTTGTCCTCTGGAGATGCTGCTTCATGCTCCGAGCTGAACCACAGCTCCTTGTGAGCTGGCATTACCAAATCTGAAATAATAAGTTTGTGAAGAGAGAAAGAAAGGTCTCATGTATTAGCAAAGAGCTTTGCCAGATAGGTTTTGAGCCCGACCACATGAGTGACAACCAGAATGGTGCACCTCACAGTCACAATGTGAAAACCATGGATCAGTTTCCTAAAACACCACTGCTGATGGAGGTAGCAGCTCCCAAACACCTGTGTGCCTGGGAAGGGGCATTGGTATGTGCTAAGCACTACCACACGCTTTTGGTACGGTACATTTATCACACAGTAGGAACCTCAGAGAGTTCAATGGAAGGTTGAAGGCAACTCTTTCTTAGGATGACATGATGATTAATGTCTGTGCTGGCCACAGTAGATTCACACTTAATTTACACCTGTGTAAACAACTGGAGACACAGCCAGAAGGATCTGATCCTACTGGAGCGTAACCTTTTTGGCAGGTTTGTACCGATGTCAGTGGGAGCACGCAGAAGTCAGGTCCTGACTGTTTTAATAATAATGTCTCTAAGCCCTTGGAAAATTTGCTAAAAAAAAAAAAGAAAAAACTGTCTATCATTTATTGACATGGTGATATTCTTTTAGCCACCCACAGAGAGGCTAAAGCTATATTTCAGAGCATGGAAAGAAAATAATGTGATTTTCCAAAAGTCTTGTCATTTTATTCAGCCTACTATAAATAGATACTCTGCAGGACAAGAATGTATCCAATAACGTGCACTTCAGACCCTTCCTTCTTCAGTCTTTCTTGGAAATATTCTCTAGCCTTTCAGCCTTGCCTAGTCTTCCCAGATGAATTCACACTTATCATCCACCTTCAGCCTCTCACCACTAGCAATGGCAAAACAACTGCAAAACTGCAAAACCTCTTTGTGCCTGTGTCTTTCAAATATTCACCTCCGTGCACTTCTGTGAAGCCGTGGTTTTGCTTTTGTGCTGGTTTTTCCTTGGCCCTCATCTGTCAGTTCAATGTGAGCATTAAGGAAAGCTTCACTGCCCAAATGATGAGCAGACATCACAAAATTGTTATATTTGACAATTGTTATTACAGGTTTTATATGGTGGCTACATATCTGCCACAGAAAAGACTTAGAAGACTTTTCCTGATGTATGACCTTTCCAACAAGAGGAGAAATGTCATTAAATATATTTTCTAGAAGTTTCTGCTGTATTCAAAGATGAATCCAGACCTCATTCCTTACATTCCCTTAGTTTTATGGTAATTCTGAGTAGAGTGAACTGGGCTGCAAATATCTTTACAATTGTTTTATATTACTTGGATAGATAATTATCAGGTTGTGCCAACGAATGCATACTTAGCCTTCAACCAGTGAAAGAAATGATATGCATTTCTACACATAATTGTATGCAGATGAAAGAGCAGAAATAGAATTTTGAGAGCCAAACTGAGATCCCTTTGAAAATGCAAGAACTTAACTCTTCTCACCCCTCAAAAATAAGTTTTAGGATGAAAAGTTTTATATTAAATAAATCTTTTCATCTTCTGTGTGATTCAAGAAAATTTTTAGGCTGAGTACTCTGCAGATAGTTGGGAGAAAAGAATGTCCCCTTTCTACTGAACAACACTCAGGACTGTAGCTTAGCCCCTTGGAAAGCCCACAGCTTGGCCTTGGCACAGCACAAAAAATATTGCTCTTCACTTTTAAAATGTCAGCCAAGCTCCTGGGAAGTGTGTAAAGAAAAAAAAACAAACCCTTGAATGACTCCTGAATGACTAAGTTGCCTCTGCAGCACTTATCTTCTGAGGTCTTGCCTGGACTATCTGCAGGTGAGATAATTTCTGTCTATCTCACAATAATCATTGTGGCATGTTGGAATGAGAATTCATCATACAGTTAAATCCAAATGTCCTTAGCTTTCCATACTTTCCAATACTTACTTCTCAGCATTGCAGGGGAGGGTGAAAGAGGCAAAATCCCCACAACCTCTGATGCACTAAATGCCACCACACAGTTAAAGTATCTCCCCAGGTGCTCATAGTTTAGCAACTTGGATATATCCCATATGAACATTGCAATGGCACCCCAAAAGGAGAGTTTTCAATGCTATTCATCGCTATTCACCTCTGACCCTGTGTATCACTGAATTATACCTCCCTGCTTTATCTGTGCAAAACTGCTGCTCAATTATAAGGGACTTAGGCCCACAATTCTGTCACTTAAAAATACATGACCCAGATGTCTCTATCATTGCAGCAAAATGCACTATATATCTTCAAATAGCATTGGACAAGGTAGATGCTCTTTTTCTGTTTGAATTATAAACATCATGTTCACATGCTTATTTATGTTTTTAATGATCAATAAAAGGCATCTCTTTAGGAAATTTCTTATGAAATTTTGTCGGAGTCCAGGATATCTNAGAAATGCTCAAAAACAAGAGCTCGAGTCATCCACAAATATCTTTAAAAATGCTCTAACAAAATTTTTTTAATATCCTATTTCTAAAGAGGGAGAACATCATCTCCTGCACTGTCTTGACACATCCTTGTTCTGGTAAGACAAATAAGTGAAGCAACAGAAAATAAAACTTGGCTTAAAAAAAATTCA
The DNA here is from genome assembly GCA_013390005.1 of Calyptomena viridis. Lineage (NCBI taxonomy): Eukaryota > Metazoa > Chordata > Aves > Passeriformes > Eurylaimidae > Calyptomena > Calyptomena viridis. Next base: position 104,079 of record WEIV01002563.1, read on the forward strand.
CTGACCAAATAAAGCCTTAGGTGAAAAATTCTCTACATAGCAAAATACGGATTTTCCCTCAAGTGGATATGACGTTTGTATGCACTAGATTCCATAGTAATAAACAAATCCGTATTAAAATCTTGTTTCTTGACTTGTTGCCCTAAAAAAGTTGTCATGCAAAAATTTCATTATACTTCAAATACAGTCTCCTAGGTGGAGAGATGGATGTTCATGGCTTGTTTATGACTGTCAAAGACAGCAGTGGGTAATGAATTATTCTGTGTGAATCAACAGAGTAAGAAAGAGCCAGGGCTCACTGTGAGGCAGGGCTGCTGAATTAACTTCTCTCAGCTGTCACAGTTACCACCTGGAGATTTGACATCCCCAAACTCATTTGCACACAATCCTCTCCCACGGCTCCTTCCACCAGACATGGAGTGAGTTTTTCCCTGGCACCTTGGGTAAAGACCAGTTTTTCTGTGTCATTTAGTGATTCCTTCCTCCCCAAGGTCTTGTTTCACATGTTTTGAAGAGAAGCATTCCTGCTACATACAGGCCAGATTTATGACTACAATTGAGCTGCTGTGCTCTCAAGTGTGGAAAACAACCCACTTTTCAAAGACCTGAGATACAGGGCAGCAGAGACAGGTTCTAGGCAGTAGGAGAGAGAGAAGATTTACATGTGGCAACACCTTTTCCAGTTTATGAAGGTCTTGCAGTTTCCTTCTCTTCATTTAACAGGGAAGTTTTCATATACCTGCTGTTAATACCAATAATCTGAAATAAAATTACCTGAAGTATATTTTAAGAATATCTAATCCAACCTAATAGCTGTGGGTGGCTTTTTTTCTCGTTTTGTGAACTTAAGGCAAGAAATAGAGTGAGAGACAAAAAGACATAGGCCATAGTACAATAAAGATGGAAATCACATCATTAACCTCACTCTTTATATCGCCCTTGGCACAGAAACAGCAGAGGGATAATTAGTGTCATTTGATTTCTGTGCTGGCTAGTCTGTAAAGGTTAATCAGGATTATTCGATGTTACATACATACAGTTCCATCTTAGTGAGTGTATATGCAAAAATATATTAGTAATTGTTGTTATAAAGCTCTTTAAATTGCTAAAATGTAGGATACTGATACAAAATAGTAATACATTCCATGCAAAACAAGAATACATAAATATATTGTTAAACATTGTGTTGTGGGTTGTTTTTTTTAAGTTAACATAGCTTAATTAAGCTGTGGTTATGAAAGTAAATCCTGAGCATTCTTGAAATAAGGTATCTTTGTGTAAATCCATTAAAGCACATAACCATGACAAAATCTGAGCATTACAGAGTAATTAACAAATTCTGGTGTCACAATCAACATCCAAACAGCACAATCATCCAAACAGGAGGTTTCTTGCCCATCCCTGTCTGCAGGCAGTTTAAACAGGATGTGATTACGGAAAACCACCAGAGATTGTGCAGTCCAGACTGTCCTGCATATTACCAAGAGTTTCATTATGTGTTATGGCTGCAAACTGGCATGTATGTACATCTGTCACATTGCTCCATTCACACAAGCAAATTTATGGCCAGGATGAATTTAGGATGATATGTCTAACACAAGAGAAAATCCAAAGCATTGGAAAAAATGAAAAACGTCCATTTAGGGACAGAATTGTTTTACGTATTAAATTATCTCTGTTAAAGCAGTATCACTGACACAGTAAAACGTTAGCGTCAGGAGCCTTGCAAGGACTTCTTCTAATTCTTAATCATTACCTTCAGCAGTTGCTGTTGAGTTTATAATAGATCAATTTTATCCCACATCAAGTATCATTACCCTTTGACTCTGAATTTATAGTGCAGAATTTTAAAGCTGCAGTTCGTTTCCCACACAATAGAAGACTAAATATTTCCATCAAGATTGCCTAGTCTGAGTGATACTTTTTGTCCTTGCATTATGAAACTTTTAAAATATTGGGAACTTTTAATTTTCCATAGTGTTGAAAGCATCCCTTCTGGATTTACTGAGGCATCACAGAATCCTTCATAGTCTTCCAGTCAAACAACGCAGAATAGTTGGTCTTCCCATGCACATCTAAAAATATAATTCACAGCTGTGTTTGGACACACATTTTAGGTCTGCTATAGACATGGCTGGATGTAGCTGCCTGTGGCTGCGATGTGGGTGGGAGGTTGTGCAGACATTTATCATAACAGAAAATTCTCCCCTTCTCTTTTTTATTGCATTATTTTTCACTAGATTTATATAGGACACATGAAAGGTGCTCTAGTTAAACAATCTTTAGTCCCCAAAATCCCAGCAATACCAAGCATATCCCCATCTGACAGCCTCCAGCTCCCATGCTCAGGCTGTATTGTGCAGCACAACCTGTAAATGCAGTTTACTTATGTTCCCATGCTCCTGGTTTTGAGACTTCAGAGATCCTCATAAATACTTGGTAAAAATAAAAATAACCACAAAACTGTAGAAGGTCTAACAGTAAACTAGTTTACTACTAGATCTCTGTACTTACTAATTTTTGAAGACTGCATGTGGTCAGCACCAAAACATTGGAGGATGTTCTATGCAGCATCTGGAAGACTTCTATAACAAAAACTGTGTAGCATTCTGTATCTCTTCATAGAACAATTAATTCATAACCTACATTAGGATCAGTTTCAAGATATGAGTCATGGCACCTTATCAAGTCCTATCCAGTTCTACTGAGGTTCACATAATAGTGAACTACCACAATGATTATTTAGCATTTGTTCACAGGGGGCATAATTCCCTGATAGTTGTAACTGAATTTCTGGAAACAATCAGTAGGGGTTTTTTGACATCTTTCACAAGCACACTAAAAACATTCTTCCTCAAAAGAGATCTTAGGCCATAAGAACACACTTGATGGCCAAAGAGGAAATTCTGCCTGTAACATGTAGCTATTGCATCACTTGTAACTGTCTAAAAAAACCCCAAAAAATTAAGCCCCTGAAAAAGGCATCTTTTTGTGATATACACACTATTAGAAAAAAAATTATTGAAGACTATTTGATATTAGTTATGGCTGGCCAACCAGCTAGATTTCTACTACATCAGATTTCTTGCCTATTTTGCTTCTACAGAAGTAACTGAGAAAAAACATACTGAGGTCCTGGAGAATAGGTGGGTACTCTCCAAGCAGCTCTGCTGATACATTTCGATCTTGATTTACAGAGAAAAAGAGCACCTGAAAACACAAAAGTTAACCATACATTCACTCTATTAACGTATTTTCTCTGTTTCTTTGTCAAGTAGTTCTGGAAATCAATGCAAAGACAGAGGAAGCAGTCCCTTCTCTCTCTTTGCCTGCCCAGCAGCACCTTCTTTGGGATCTGCACCAGGAGAGTCTGCAGTCCCTAACTGCAGTGTGGTTGTTTCTGGATACTCCTGACACACTCTGTCTCCAACAGTCTGTCTGCTCTTAAATACCTAGTGAAGTGATTCATAGAACTGGTAAACCTTCCTTTTCCATTAGCATAAGCTGTGAAACGTAAAGTGACCTGAAACTTGCCTGACAACAATGGATATGTGTTAATGGGTAATTGTGCTTGCACTGGAAAGGAAGCAATTAATCAATTCCAGCATGCACGTTTATTTGCAATGGTAGATTATGAAAGCAAAGCAATCTGCTAGGCTCTGCTTTCTGACTTTAAGTTGGGATTTGCTGTCAGACTTACCTGTGTGCATTCCAAAATGCTGCCAGCTGTGATAACGAAAATAGCAAGCAAACAACGATAGGAATTGGTGCCTCAGGAACATTCTTTACGAAGGAAGCACATGGATGTTTAGTTTATCCAGCACCTGGCATGCGAGTCTCTTGTGTAAGAGTTCTTCTTCTCACGTTATTTTCAGCCTTTGTCAAACTCAGCACATCTTGAGCTGCAGCACCTGAGACAAAGCAGAGGCTTGGCTCCCTGCAGAGATTCTGGGGTCCCCAGCTGCCCACCAAGTGGGGTACATGAGATAGTCAGCATGAAGGGGTTTGAAAGCCCAGGGAAGATCTACTTTTCCACAGTAAGGCATAAGTTTGGCAAGAAAATATTTGTTGGTTTTGCATAAATGCAGGCTAGTCACAACATTCCAATGAAATGAATGGTTTTGAAATTTACATAATTTTTGTGAGCAACTTTTGTGAACCATTACTATCAAGTAAACAAAAAATATTCAGTGTCTGTCCAACTGAATTTCAATAGCTATTGAAAATTATCACAATTAAGTTTATCTGTGAACTTCTTCCTTTTGAGAGAAGTAAACCATGCAGAGTTCAGACTTCCCAGAATTCAAGCTCACCACAGAAGCTCCTTGCCAAATCCGCATCTGAGACAATGAAAGATGATCTGTTCCAAAGCATCCAGCTACGGCTGTGGTAGAACGCAAGACACAATACAATATAAAGGCATTTTTTGATTTAAAGATAAAAATGTGGACTATGCATAATTTCAACTGCTCTTTGCATTGATATTATGGTCTTGTAACCTCTTTCCAAGGGTAAATGTCTTTAAAATACAAAATACTTACTTGTAAAAGCAATGATTTTTAAAAGGGTAACAGGACATCAACCTAATCTTTCCTGTTTAATCAGCAGACAGAGCAAATGGGATATAACATGACTGTCTACTCTGTAGCTTGAACTCAGAGAGAAAGCTGATATGGAACATGGTGGTGGAGGAGAAAAAAGAGAAACAAGACTTTTTACGCACAAAGCACAGCTCTGTTATCAGGATGATTAAAGTCATTTATTGTAAAACAACAGCCTTCCAGATCCTCCCAACATCCTGAACTCATTCTGCTGCTCTGCAGTAATTAGATGGGTTTCAAATGTTGTAAAATATAAGTCTGTTTATGGAAAAATGTTCTGTTAATCAAGATGTCTTGGTGCATTTGGTACAAGTTTTCATTTTTATTTCTTCTAACATCTGACATAGAGGGGAACTAATATCTCTGCAACTCCAACTTGCTACAGCTTAAACCAAAACATCAAAAAATAGAAAATTCTATAAAAACATGTAAGGATAGGTTATCTGTCAGACATCCAAAGAAAATGAGAATTCTGTTTGAGTTCTGATTTCAGAGAGTGGGAACATGCCTCTCTGTGTGTGTGCATGTCTGGGTTCACACCCTCTGGGACTGGTTGAGGAGTGAGCACAAATCTCAAGAAAAGTTCTGACTTTTTTTAAAAGTTTGAAAAAGAAGAAATAGCAGAACTACCAGCAGCACTCTTTTTAGATCTCTCTATTCTTTTTGCTTTCCTTACAAGTCAGGAAATTTTATGGTGGCTAAAAGGTTACATGGTTTTATTTCAGTTTCTCTTACCAGTTGTCTTCTGAGGCATCAAACTGCTGGTCAATGGCTATTGACTACGGTTCCATTTTTGTCTATTCCATCACTCGTTTCGCTGCCCCAAATCTCGTTGCAAATGCAATCTGTTGCTTTCTGCAGCACAGAAAGGAGACGAGACCTCCCTTCTGCAGCCCCTGCTTGCCAGCTTCTGGTGAGCTGTGCTCTCTCACACAGCAGGAGGGTTCTTTGCTGCAGGGCCGTGTCATCATCCTGGTCCTGTTTCAGCATCACTTTCACAGGTCATTGACTCCTGTTAAGGAGTTTCGGTCAGCAGCTCAAAATTACAGTACATCTTGGGGCTCTGCAAACTCAAATTTCCTCATTGTGTTTTGACAATGATTTTTTACAACTAACATTTTGAGACCATTTTAAAACCAATGCACATATATCAGATGCTAATACCCAAACTAATGATTTGCACATGGATGTCAGGACCCTGAATGCACTAACAGAACTCACTATCCTTACCCAGTCTCCCCCTACCCTATCTATTGCCCAGGAATCCCATTTCAGCTCAGCCTGGGACTATGAAACCCTGCCCTGGTGACACTTCAGCTATGCCAATCTCCAGCCCCACCTCTGGCTCTGCCTATGCTGTGGGTGGCCTGTCTCCAGGAGGAACTCTTTTGATCTACCCTGTAGCTGTGTCTCCAGCCTTATGTTTCTTGCTGCTGTCAGGGTTCCCTGTATAGACACCCAACCTAGTTCAATCCCCTTGTTATTCCAAGGGCTGCCAATGGACCCTGTTAGAGCAGCACCCTGCTCTACCTGTGTGACTGGGTGCTGTGAAACTGTACCCTATGGATGAGGGTCACCCTTAGCTCCTAGTCCCTCAAAGATACCCTGGCAAAACACAAGCTGCAAGGGGAAAAAAAGACCTGAAGGTATCTTAATATATACAGATGCATCATGTAAATAGTTCATAAATGGAGAAGATTTAGGAAATATGACTTTTGAAGAAAGCATGACTTGATTAGCAGGGTTTACAGGCAGAAACTTTGCCAGAAGGATTGCAATGGCACAATACAGATGTATGTATGTTTGTGTACACATGGTGAGGGTTCTGCTTTCTCCAGAGGTGAACAAAGCTTTAAGTTTCAAGAAAGTGTGGATTTCTTTAAACCCATTTAAGGGATGAATCTTTTCTCTGGTAATTAGGTAATATTTTCTACAGCCCAGTAGCATGATAAAACCTGTCAGGATTAAGTGGCAGCCATCTGCTCCCTAACCAAGCCTGGGTGCAATTGACTGCCAGTCAAAGTGAATTACCTGCATTGCTAGAGCCCCATGAAACTCAAACTCAGTGCGTGCAGTGAGCTACACAGTGTAAGCAGCTCAAGCCAAATTACCTCATCATATTCTCTCTCCACACACAGCCACTGATTAATAAGGGTAGCATCCCATTACAGACTGCTCAAGGAAGGCAACTGTCACACATCCAAGTGCCACTGGAGGCTTTGAGTCCTGTTAGACTGGATTTTTGTTTTATGAGTGAAAAAATCCATGACATGAGCATGCCAGTACAAATATTCACACTGCATCCTAGGGCTTAAAAAGTAGAATCATTCACTGTGACCATTTCTCTTAAGATTGAACAAATAGTTGCAATGTAGTAATTCCTGACTCTTCAGAATGCTTCTAGTCAGTAAAATGACACAAGGGAACAAGTGGATGCAGAAGCAGCAAGAGACACATCAAACAACATTTTCAACACCCTAAAATCAAGACACTCATAGAGGATGTTCTACATTTAGTAAATTTGGATCACAGTCACGGGTCTTCTGATTTACAAAGAATTTGGTTTCAAAGTAGATTCAGTCTCTATTAATAATAAGAGTTGTTTGTAAAAAATATGCCAACCCTTTGCTGTTTTCTTTTGCTAATGGTGGAAATGTTGTTTCTCAAGTAAAATTGAGCCAAATTCTGCAAACTAGCAATTTTGGTTCATCTACTGGGCACTAACATGAACATGAAATCCTTGTTTGCTACAATTTCAGGAAGTTACTGGTCCGATTGTCAAGGCTGAAGGCTTGGTATGCCTACCACTTTCTGCCTCCCTTGTTCTTCTGTGTTTCCGTAATTATTAGTCACCAAAGATACACCACAGGGTTAAATGGATCTTGGCATGACCCATTTACTCTAGTGTTTGAGTAATTGAAGGAGAGAATTTTTGAAACAGATTTGTTATTCATTCAGAAGCACATAGTTTTAAACACAATTTATGTTCAAGTGGAAAGCTCATTTTTTTTCCTTATTTTTTGTTCAGAAGATTACTTGCCTTGATGTTTTCACTAGAACAAGTACTTTAAACATTCCAGCACAGATTCTTGCAAAACTTTTAATTGAGCACACTGAATAACTTAGTTTAGGCTATTTATCGATATATTAAAGAAGTAATCTTAATAATTATATGTCCAAGATGGAAAGAAACAGGCCAGAAAACAACATCATAGAGGGGGAAGGAAGGGATTGTGGTACAGCACTATGTTGTGGTGTCAACAATACCAGTATTGGCAACAATTTTCCTGTATGTTCCATTGCAGGGGGAAATTTCATAGCCAGAAGTAATTTGTGAATGGTTCCTGTTTGGTTTAGACAGAAGGGCTTTGCTAGACTGGCAAAGCAAGTTGGCAAATCAAGAATAATTTACATTCATATTTGGTCATTAACAGAAGTTCAGCTGATGCACAGTTTGGAGTGAAGTTTCAGCATGTACATGCAGGTGGATGGTATATTCAGGGAGAGGGAATGGAAACAGTAGGAGGGCTAGTGACATAGTGAGACAGCTTGCAGCAATGCTTTTTAAATTTTCGATGCCAAGACACATTGTCTCCAAATTTACTATTGCTCATATGGGTAATTTCCTCTTTGAAATCAAAATCAGTTCAAAGCAAAGAGTGGCATCCAAGTTCAGGTAACAGACAATAGGTTTGCACCAAGATCATCAATAGATCAATGTCATTTACAAGTGACCGCTGGGACACAAATGACCCTGTCACATAGTTATACAAGGAGAGCCTGTCAGCTCAACAAAACTACTTGCATTTAAATGAAATTACGTCTTCCTTACCTACAATGTTTACAAAAGAAAAGCAGTGATCCAAACACTTTTTCTGTCTGCATGGGAATCGTGAAATTTCTCCGTTTTGCAGATGTTCTGGTGACAAAAAATGGTTAATGGAAAAGACGTTATGTTACTTTGACCTTTGTCAGACTGATTTGGCACATCCATAGGCCTTTTTATTTTATTAAAAAGTTACCTTTTTTTCTTTTTCTCTTTTATCTGGTACCTTGTAGCTCTGGAACGAGGAGCCTTTTCTTTGTTCTAATCGCATCTCAGCTCTCTGTTCTTACATGACTTTAATTTACCTATTGGTACAAAATGTTTGATTAAAATAGACATGGGTGGGTGTGTGGCATAAATTGCACTTAAAACAGCAATCTAAAATAGGGTTAAGAAGAATTATGTTCTTACGATTAACTGCAGTAGATTTTTATTGATCTGAAGTACATGATGCTAATGACTCCTTTTAACATATTCCTGTTGTTTTTTCTTTATTTATCTGTCCACAAAGTCATTTGATTGAGTAACTGCTGTGAGTTTGGCTTTATATAAACACGCTTTCCAAAAACATAGGAATAAGTAAGTTTCTTAAAGCAACAGATTCTGGCAGTGGCAGTCCAGCAAAAGCAAAAAATTTAGTGCATGAATTTTTAATTGTTCTGCCCTTTCGTTTACCTGATATTGGCACAGAAGCTCCATTCTGCAGATAGTACAAGTTTAAATTATGGGAGAGGGGTTTCAGTCCATACTGTACATGAAAATATTCAAGCAAACCACTAACTAGATCTTCCAACACCTCTTTCCATCCCCTGATACTTTAAACTCCTCTCTCTTCTCACTGAAGGATAAACTGGGTTCAGAGGGAAAGATTTTTCTCTGAGAGGACTACGAAGACACTGTGGACTGCTTGCTGCCACAGGACAGCACAAGATTTCGTCACTCCCATCAATGCAAGGGCTGTCATAAGCTACCAGGGATGCCAGGAGTGTCTGTCTTTCAAAGAAAAGAACATTTTTCCCACATGCACAAAGAAGTCAAAGCATAAGAAATATTATATATATTTCACCCTTAAAAGTAAAAAAAGTCACATCAATAATACGTAGACAAGTGAAGTTGACCCAAGTGGTTATTTTTCAGCCTGTGGCATACAGTTTGCTGGGCATCTCTGAAATACATCTAAAGAGGCCATGAAAATTAACTCAGTTCCTTGTCCATAAGACTAAATCATTTGCATGGAGTTTGAAGAACTTCAGGAAAAATATTCAAAAAGCATTGATTTCAATAACATCACCAGTCAGGTGATGTCTTTGCCCCATTCCTGGAAGTGTTCAAGGCCAGTTTGAATGAGGCTCTGAGCAACCTGGTCTAGCCCACAGCAAAGGGGTTGGGGCTAGATGATCTTCAAAGTCCCCTTCCAACCCAAACCATTCTACGACACTATGAAAAAAGGAGATATATCAGAAAGCAAGAGCTAAAAAGCAAACACCTATCAAAATAATACAGAATAAGACAGAATTAGTTTTGGCAGGGCTTCAAAAGATAAGCAGGGAATTAAATAGAGGGAAGGAGCAAGGATAACTGTTGCAGAGATAGCAAATGTTGTCAAGCATTTGTATAGGAAAAATGATAGTGGATAAGACTACAAATTGTTAAAGAAAGAAAATGGGGGAATATGATAAAAACCACAGAGAGAAGTCTTCTCTTGCCTTTCTTCCGTCCAGATATCAGTGTTCTGCAACAGGAACAGGGAAATCTCACTCAGGTCCCACTGAAATCCTGTTTATTTGGCTTATACATCCCACCACTTTGTTTTTCTTTTTAAGTTCTGTTGAATTTCTGGTGGTTGAGAGGTAGTTCTCACTGCAGTATATTTGACATGACAATCAAAGACCAGCCATCTTACTTCTTTGTAGAGGTTGGTATGAGTAAGTCTGAGGCCTGTTGGAGCTCAGTTCAGTTCAATATAATACGACTATACTACAAAGTTTCTATCATCATCTGCCCTTCTGAGCAACATCACTGTCTTTCAGGACCTACTTCATTCAGCATCTCCTGCTACGCAGAAATCATACACTTCACAAACCTTTTACGCTTGTCACAGAGCTAAGTACAAGGACTTGAATCCATTATGTTAAAATAAGTGTTTGACCATAATTAAACATCATGGCGTGCACCTCCTCTTTTTCACTGATTGTTTATATTTTGAGCCAGGAATACATTTACCGCTCCTCAGTTTGCAAGAAAATTGCTTTAGTAGTGATTTGCCAATACAATCCTCAGCTCATGTGACCTCCATGTTGTAGTCATTTGCAAAATTCCACCCTTTGCCAGCATTTTAAACCACAACCTTCTGTTCATTATTAAATCATTCTAAAAAATATCACCAGCTAAAATTAATCTTTGGAAAACAGGAGAAATAGCTGCAAGACTCCATATGTTATCAGTCTTAATTTTATTCCCTCCCAGTCTCTCCACTATTCCCTTCCATTTGTTCCAGTAGTTCACTTATCAGCTCCCTGAGGGTACCTCAGACTAGTCACTTCTTATCTCTTTACCACAAATGTGACATTACTTAAAGTATAGGCTTGAACAATTATATTGGACCCTGTATTTTCCTCTCCCTTTCTCCGTTAATGCACAGGACTAATGCAGCCCACTCTCTTCTGCTTGCTATTCACTGAATAGTTAACAAATACAAGCTGTTTTCTGTGGGGTTTTATTTTTAAAAAAACATAAGTATCTCTCGATAGAGCACAATGTATTTGACTATATAAGTTAATTTAAATATCTGTTTAGCATATTTCATGGTGAAAATGGCATTTCACCAGTAAGCTTGATTTTACCAGTAAGGATGACAGTTGGGCTGATAGCAGAGTAACCTCTTGTCCTATGGGATTATTGCCAGGGCTGATGACGAAAGTCAAGTTAGAAAACACTCCCACACTGAATATTTACCCCAGAATTCTGAATCAGAACTCTTATTCCTGAACATAGTGCTTTCTGCCAAGATTAGACAGGAAAATTTCAGCTTGCGGGGTCAAGTTTGTAAGGCATTATCAGTAAAGGGCTACAGCACCATGATTTCAAGGACCAGATGGCAAACTAGGGAAAAATATGGAATACCAGATTTATTCACTATCAAATTTTTGCAGTAAGCATTTATATGATAAGCATTTGGATAAAACATTTTTTCTGCAGCTGGCAAGGTAAAATAAAGGGTGATTCACTAAGAACAGCTGTGAATGAAGAGCAAGTTGGACCGAATCACGCATCTGAGAAGACATGAGGGAAGATAAAGTTGTCCAAGAGAAGAGTAGATCAATAAGAACCAGTGTATGATGGCTGACAAAAAAACTGGTGAGGAGCAGGAAGTCAGGAAAGCTAGGAGTAGAGGAACAGAAAAGTACTGGCAGGTCAAGCTGCAGGGTCAGATACTGCAACCAGTTCAATAGTCAGCTCTTTATCTGCGGTCCCCTACAAAATTTGATTTGTTCAGTCATAGTAATTTGTCATATGTTTAGAGGGAAAGTATAAACAGTTAATTCCTGATAAATTAAATCTTTTCTGTCTGTGACTTAACCAACGCTTGTAGACCACCTGTAGAAAAATTACTATGTTCCTTCAGAGCTCTTGGTGAAACAAGTCACACATCTCTGGGAGAGAGACCTTAGTTTAAGTGCACACCTCCAAGAGCAAAGATGAGAAAATATATGTAAATAAAGACTTAACAATTTTGTTTGCACAAGGGCATATCACAGTATTTACTGAGAATAACAAATTTTATGTTGACTCTTTTGATCCTTAGCTTTGTGCATCAGGGACAGTACCTCCTCTCTGTGGGTGTAGCAATCAACAACCAAGGTAGTCGCCATCAAAATTGGCTTTGAGAGCACTAACATAAGAATGTATTCCCTGTCATCAGGAAGCATGGAAAATACAGCCCCAAAATAATAAAATGCAATTACTGGAATAGCAAGGGAGAAAATGCCTGCCTACGGTCACTTATATTACACTTCAGAAATGATCAAATTTTTAATCCATTCTTGAATACCACTTGAAAACAACAGCTGTCAGCTCAGACAAAGGCGTCAGTGTGCCCTGGTAGTCCTTGTCCAAGGCTGGTGAGGCCATGGGTACTGGCTGCACTCTGCCCTTACAAAGCACAGGGCACGGAGGCAAGAGCACAAGTGAGCCCAATGGTGAGCCCAATCACAAACCTGGGGAGGTTCTAAAATCTAGATCTCAATGAGCTGCTTAAATCTGTCTAGGAACTCTTCCAGCCTTGAATCAGACTAGAAATTAGGATATAAAACACATGGCCTGTGTTTTCCAGCATACGTCTGTGGGAAACTAAGTGCAGCATTTGACCCTGGATTTAATATCTGAATGTCGTTTTTCACATTTCCTTGAGTGCAACCAGAGATTTGTGTTCCCTGCCAGTGCCACGCACCTCCTTACAGCATGCATTATTTCTGACAGCTTGTTTTATGATCTGAGATGATTTCATTCTGACTGTGGAAAGCAAGAGTGGCTTCTCTGGCTCAGTGTATCCCATGTGCCTCTCTTGCAAACCATGATTAGCTGTTTCACCCCATATAAGATATTTTCTGAAAAATTTGTACTTTAGATAACCTAGTCATTCTTAGTGAATGTTACAAAATCTCTCCTGTCAAATAAATTATGCATTTCAGTCTAATATTTACAGCGTATTTTGTATGCTCCTTTAAAAACAATTAGGTCGGTTTTGTAAATTTTGGGAGTAATATTTTTCTTTCATTTTAATATCAATACTAATAATTGTTAAATATAGCTTTAATGTAGAGTTTAATTTTAAATGTATGAAAAATATTAAATTGAAATGTCTCAAATTATTATTTTTTAACCCTAATTGAGTTTAGAATTATGCAAATAATTACTGGCAGCTTACTGATACAGTACAAGTAACTACCCAAGTTTGCCTTTTAAATTTAAGTCACTAGGATTATAAGGGGCTGGAGTAAGCCCTAGCTACAATTCTGACATGATCAAGTGAGGCATACATGTTACTGCAGTTTAGTGAGCTGCCTACACTTAAATCTGATGGAAGGTTAAGTAGATCAGAAAGGTGGGCAGCCTGTGACATATTCTCAAATGCCAGATCTCCAAAGGAGGAAGAAAAGCCCTCAGATTTTAATAACTTATTTTTAAATGACTTGGTAAGTCAGTCCAAATCAAACAAAGAATATATTCTAATTAAACAATAAAAAAAAGTCATTAGATTTTTATCTGGTAACTCGGACAAAATTACATCCTTATGTTTCTTTAGCATGGTTTAATGCCTTTAATCCTTGATTATGCAACAGTGCTTTAATCCAAGATAAATATCAAGAGAGCAACAAGGACTACAAGAGTTTTGATTTTCAGATTTAGTTTGATCTAAAGGCCAAAGAGCCTATGCTCTTAGAATACTTCAGCAGAAATCTTTCAATCTCAGTAGCAGCCATGGCTGATTTGGTATTGTTCCAGGCTGGGTCCAATCAGTCTTTTGTGTGCATACCCAGAGTGGCATGAGCACTTAAACACAGTTCAAAGTCATTTTGCTCATCAGTGGGACAATTTTTAATCCTCATGTGTCTCTCTCATGTCTGCTAACTATTTCTTCAGACCTGAACGATCCTTCTACTCTATTTACACAGGCAATCAACAAAGTAGCTTTCCTCAGTAAATTGTTATTTTTCCACACCGCAAATACCAAGTATATCACTTTCAGTTACTTTAACTTCTACAGCTGATGCAAATAATGCTGAACAAATACTGAAAAAACCAAAATCCATATCTCTAAGGAAAGATAGAAAATATAACTGGGGATATTTTAAGTACTAAGTGCTTTTTTGAAAAGTTAGTTAGAGAAGAATAATTGCTGTCATTATACAGAATAAAGACAATGATACAGATAAGACATATTTTATTTCCTTGATAATTGTTATGACAGAGGTGAGCAATGACTTAGTAAAATTCACAAAACATGAAAATTTGCTGAGGCTAGAGTTCTAGCTAGGAGAGAGTTTTAAGCTCAATCAAAAAATCAAAAGTTTAAAAGTGGAAGATCACAAGTACATAGCAGACACCAGAAATGCAAGGTTTGGTTGGGGGTGTCACAAATTTGATGCACTTCCCTGAAATTGGGCCTGAAGACAACCTCAGAAATAAAGAAAACAATTCCTTCTAATTCAGTTGGCCTCAGATGAGACTGCAGAAAAAAATTACACCAAAGTGTCACATATAGCAGTGGGGTTTTGTAGCCATTCCTATTCAGAATAAAATGGGACCCATTACACCACTGCTTTGCAATGAGATCTTCAATCAATCATTTCTTTGATGACAAATGTAAGGCATTATTCACCTGAGCTGAACGTAAATTAGAGACTGCATTATAATAAATCCTGGCTAAAACATTAAACTCAATGAAATTACATTCATAAATTCAAAAAATAATTTATTCCCTGACACACGAAAAGCTCTGTGCTGCTATGTGAGAGCAACTGAAGTCTTTGGGGATAGTTAATAGAGAACAATAGATTTTTTTCATGGCAAGAAGTGTGGAAAGTCTGCGAAGTGTTTTAGAGAACATTCTTCTATGGATACACTTGAAACTATGAATAAATACTTCTATATTCATAATTTGCTGGATGGTCTTAAATAAAAATACACTTTGTGAAGTTCTATCTCTTCATAAAGAGGGGAGAGGAATTTATTGAAAGAACATGTTGACTCCCAGGGGATATTAATGCTGTTCCCAATAAAGACTGCAACTCACTGTAAGCACATCTTCAGCATGGATTTTTCCACACAATCTCATCCCCTTTGAGTCCTCTTGCTTCCAGTCAGTTGATCTTGGAAGCACCCAAGGGATTTTCACACTATATTTGAAACTGGTAAGGAATTACCCTCTCCAGCCTCTCACTTGCAGCCCCAGGATTTGTGTCAGCTGTGTGTACCAGCAGATTATTTCATCAGTAATCTTCCAGATGATAAATCCCTGTTTGCAGAAAAGCATCCACCCCCTTGCCAGCTGATGAGGTTACACATGGGGCAGTGTTCAGCTTTGATTTCCACTCCTGAAACTTATCTGTGTTTTACATAAAGAGGCACAGACACACCATACATGTCTGGGAATCCATGGTTTTCTGCTCCTAAGTGAAAGCCACTGGTCTGCTGAGCCAGGTTCACACCTACTGTTACAGTCTTGAATTCTTCACCAGCTACTGCTGTGCTTGAAAATGGGGCACAGAGGATGTGTCTTCTGCTTACCGTAATTTGACCAGTAGGATTTTCTGAAAACAGAATTAAAAAATAGGTCTGCAGATTCATTTCAGCTTTAATGCTTGGTTTGTGAGAACACTATGCATGTGGCTATTACTTGCTAAACTTCTTTGGACATGATTTTCCTACTGAATTGATGATCCGATCAGTTTGCAGACAGCAAAGAATTGTGGGAAAACACAAGAAAACAGTTGATCAAGAAACTCAACACAAGAAAACATGTTGAGAAAACATGACCAGCTGATGAAGTCAAGGAGGCAACAATGACAGCTGCCACTTTTAGAAGACTGCTATGAAAAGGAGCATAAATGATTTGTTCTCTGTAAAAAAAAAAACTTGTCAGAAAGGCAGTAAGTTGAATCTTAGGAAATAATTCTAATACAAGAGAACAAACACAGGCACAGGTTACCAAAATGGTGTCTCTAAATTCCTAGTCAGGGGGATTTTAAAATCAGGGCATAACTCAGACAAAAACAAGACTCAGGAAAGTATATGAACTGGAAATGCAGGTGGGCTCTGAAAACCAGTGGCCTGTAAACACCGGAATGCTTTCCCCAGGACACTCCTCACCCTTGCATGGCCGACTTTTGCCTGGGAGAGTATGTGAATATATTTGCCCATTTGTACTGGAACATGAAGCACAGCACAGCTGAGCACAGTACAGAAAAAGCAAGAGTGGCTGTATGCTACCACGTGCTACCACATCTTGCTTTTTCATAAACAGGTATAGTGAGGCAGCTGAATGCAGCATATGTATTAAAAGCTTTAAAAGTTCAGGTCACTGCACCAATTTGACATTTTTTCACTACTGCATGCCCAATATTTACTGCAGGGAGAGGAGCATCTAAACAATATTGTGCTCCACCACAAAACCTACTCTTTCCTGTGACCCTGCACATCTCCAGAGCCTGGGAAAAATCTTTCCACCAACAGCACTGCTCCCAGGTGCCTCACAACAGCAATCTGTCATGAGCAGCTCATGGAACAGATGATTTACCAGAAACCAAGACCCATGGATTTCTGTGGACTTTCATTTCCTATTTCATAATACTGCTAGTTATCCATGCTGGAATGCATGATAAATACATCTATAAAAGCTTAGTGGAAAAAACATAATGGGCATTATCCATTTTATATTTTTCAGAGCCTCAGAAATTTAGCCAAATCAAAACCAATTTCTACTGACAGTCTCCAAAGCCATTCCCAATGGAAGCTATAATCCTTGCCAAATGTCAGTTCTTAAATGAGCTATTCAAATATTAATTTTGAAATATTTTCACGAAGGGCAAAAATATTAATTTCTTTTAATTTAAATTTACAAACAGAATACAGGCATCTCATCAACATTTGTTGAACAATGAAAAAAGGCTGCCTTTCCCAAGCAACATTTTAGCCTCAGAAGGGAAAGATTCTGCCTGTATGAAAAGAGGTAATTTTTGGCTACCTTCATCATGCAATCAGTCTCCGTTTTTGCAAGATCACTGCAGTAAGTTCTTAATCAACAATATTAACATTGACCCCTTTCCAGAATGAAGACACACTGCCGTATCATACCCTGACCAGAACATCTCCTTGAGTTGCAGAAGCAGGAGTATCATCATGCCAAGTGCACATCCCACAACTGCCCTCACACCTACCCAGCTCAGAAGGTCCTATAAATTACAAAAACAAACTATCAAACCACAAGAAAATATTAGAGTTAAATCATTCACGAAAGAAAGAAAAACAGCAAGCACGTCATGACTCGTGGTCATTTATGTGTTTGTTTTTGCAGACTCAGAAAAGCCTACCAGTAGGTTGCAGCATAAAGGAGTATACTAAACTACTCACAAAAGGTATGCTCAAACGACAATATAAATCATATTTTTCATTTACAAAACCTTTACTAAGCCAGCAAAATGAGTTTTTCACTTCATCATTGCATTAAAACAAAAAAATTACAAGTACTTGGTATATTTACATTGACTTTGTCACACCGAGGTATATATTCCATGTTATTGGTTTTCAGTAAGATTAAAAGAAAAAAATGCAGCTGACACAACCTCATTTAATAAAATTTTATTACTATCTCAGAATACATTTTCTTTAATATTCTGGTTCAACTTCAGCTTTCACCTGTTCTTTGAAGGATCTTATATCATTAGCTTGTGGGAGGAACAAGATTAACAGCTGATATTCTGGGGTAGGAAAGAGAAAATTATTAATAATTAATTAATAATTTTGCTCCTTCTTTTAAAATGTCTTGTTTATATTTGTTATTTCTATAGACCTCATTAGAACATATGAGAGAACTTCCATCTACTTTTGCTTCATGGTTTAGTGGTTTTGTGCACAAGAGCAAATCCAATAGAGGAAGAGAGACAGGTGTCCTAGTAGAGAACTTGAACCCACCTCTTCCTTAGTGACAAAGTTCCCAGCTGACCTGTTGCGCTGCCAGGAGCAGTTGCTTCTCTGGTATGCTGGAATCTCCAGGAGCCAAAGGCACATCACAAACCTGGCCTCACCAGCCCACTCCCAAGACTGGAATACCATGATCTGGTAGCTGGATCTTTAGCTGTAGAAAGCAACCTGGAGAGGAAGACACCATGCAAGAAAGTATAGCTAATTCTAATCTTGACCACTTCAGTTTTTCCTAATTTTGTCATGCTGTGCATATGTTAGTGGTCACACTCTATTATCATCTTGTGACTGAGTTTGAAATGTCCTTGATAAAAGCCTCTGTACCTGAATTTTACTTGGTTTCAACAGTGACATATTTCCAACTCTGTCAATTCTAAAAAACAGAGAAAACTTATGTTCCATCTCAATTAAGACTACAGTCAGGGAAGTCCAAAACAGCTAGCTATTAACTTACAGGATCATGGCCAATCTTTAAGATATATTTGCATAACGTGGGCTGGAAAATGTCTGCACTGAACTAAATTTTCTACTAGGAGAAAGTGCCCCTTCAGTGAAAATGCATCCTCCTCAAATGCCTAAACACCATCCCCTTTCCTCATTCCACTGAGCAATTTGACATCCTGGATATGAATTCCTTTGAGCATAGACAGGCAATTCTCCTTACTTGAGCCTATAACACCCTGTAATACATATTTCCAGTGTATTAGAAATACCTCTAATCTAGGAATTGTTGGACTAACAAGTGCTTAGTGCAGAATTTTAAAGTAATCCATACTGTCAAACAATATCTATCTACTGCCAAAACCTCAGTAGATACATCTGTCATCTTCTTATTGCAAGGTAGTGCTCTCTTCTACCATTTTCCCAGCAGACCAAAATCCAAAAGTCGCAGAAAGCAGAGGCCAATTCTAGGACCGAGTTACCATCTTGTAATAAGGATTCCTCTTTTTAAAAAAAAAAGTCTCTGCTGTTTACTGAGGCATCTGACAAAATTCAGTCCTGCATCAAGATTGTTTTTGGCTGCTGCAGAAAGTGTCTAAATAAATCCAGAATCCATTTTAATGCTAATTTATTTAAATTAATTGAATAGACAAGCACATTAATGGTATTTTCATCTTTCTTTCAGATATTTTTAGTGAATGATTAAAGCAGGAGGGAAAACATCTGCTCCAGGTAAATGACAAACATAAAAGCCATCAACTATAACATGATACAAAGGGTGGCTGTGCCACTAACATTTCTCTACAAGAGGTGTTTCATACTTCTCAATAGCTTAAGCCTAAAAAACATAAGAAAGTCTTTGTTTCTGAATAGTTATGCTAATCAGGGTTAAATATACACAATCAGATACAAAAGAGAGACTAAGCTAACAGAAAAACAAATTGATTAAAGATCAAAAATTCTCCTACAGTACTTAACAAAAAAAGGTCAAGCTCAACTTCCAGCTCTGCTGGCTCACTGGTTTCAATGGTATTAGTGGTTTCAGTGGTATTAGTCCAGATTTACAGCAGCATAGAAAAGACCTGAACTTCAGTATAGGCTGAGTATGGATATTGATCAGGCTATGTTTGATCTGAATCTAGATGGAAAGTTCTGTACTTTCAAAACAGTCTGATCCCTTGGTTTCACAGACCAAGGTACACCAATATTATCCCAGCATTATAGCTTTAACATTTCTATAGTTGATATATTACTTGGTATTGTATTCAATATTATTGCTTTGCCAAACAATCAAGTATCTTAGGTGGGCTTTTGGGCGAGGGTCTCTATCCAATGGGTTTGCTTATTTATTGTGTAAGCACCTTAGAAAAAGATATAAAAACCTATGTTAAAACAATAAACTTGTTCCTGACTTGCAGCACATTCTGGAGCCTGTGTCAGTATCCATTGTGACCTTCAGGGACCATGCCCTCGCAATAACAGCTGAGAATTAAATGAATGTGTGTTTGCCTATATCTTAGTTTTATGAATCCTACCATGTTTTTCCCCACCAGGTCTAAAATTATTACAGTCTTGTCAAAAACTTGATGTAAATCATAAGAGAATTAAATACAGAGTCAATGAATATTTTTCAGGAAGGCAAAGAAGATACCATAGAAAGCAAAAGGAAAAAGGACATAAGTATATTACTTCAAATGCAGCTAGTTTTAAAAAATGTGCTAGTTAGTCAGGATGACAAGAGATAAGTGACTTAAATGCAGAAGGTTTTGTTACCTAAGTAACAATTTATTCAACCTACTCACAAGAGGTACATGTTCACCATCATGCTTAAAAAAATAAAGGGTGCCCAACCATCCCTTGCACACTGCAAATAGACATGATAATTTTGAAAGGCTGCTTTATACTGGCATTTTCCTAGAAGTGAAATCTTGTTAAAAGGAGAGAGCATGCACAGTAAACACTTAAAGACTTATCAGCAAGCAAAGCACTTTCTTTGATTTTTTTTCCATAAAGATTTACTTTCTATTCCAGCTTCCACTGTTTCTATTAGTGAGATTTAAAGCCAAATGATAGATAGAGGAATATATATGGAGTTAATTACAGGCAGGCCCTGGAGAGCAGCCAAGAAGATACACTGCTATGAAACATTTACTCATATTCCGTAGGTCATATGAACAACATTAATGGGATTCCCAGCCTCAAGACTGCATGGAAATAAAAGCTGGGGAATCTCCCATAGGAACAGAAAAATGTAAGCTAAGAATGGAAATTCAGACAATAGGGAAGGGAGCTTTAGGATTTATTAATGCAAGGAAATGTGCCATGATGAAGTGAACATGCAGCTTTTTTTACTGACATTTAAAGTAGACTTTTAAGATCCAGCGTGTGAGTATGCACCATTATAATATAGGGGTGAAGACGCTGCCAGCAAGTAAGCCTTCTCTCTCCAGCTTCCAGGCTTTGAAAGAAACACTTGTGCAGTAAATAGGAAACATTAGGTGGATTTGTTTTGATCTCCCTTTCTGACTTCCTTTTTGCTGATTTGATACTTAAAACTGTGCAGCCAAGACCCAGAAGGTGCTGGTTTGAATTGCCTGGGATGGAATCCTACTTGGTGAAATCCCTAATTTCTGTACAATCAAGCTGCAGACAGCAGGGGTGCTTGATCATGCTTCCCAAAGCCTCCAGCAGGACAGACTGACGGATGCTCAGACGCAAGGAGGTACAGTTCTCCCTAAAGTGGGAGAGAGGAAAAATTTTGTGACCTGGAGTGGCCCAGTGTTCATGTGACAAGTCTTTGGGATACAAAACCAAAATGCAGTGAGTGGGATCAACCAGGAGTTTTGCTTCAGAATTGTGTTCCTGACTCTGAGTGCATAATTAATTCCTTATGTGTTAGATTCAACAAGATGATACACTCCAAGAGTGCACAGAATGTGCTAATGGGCAGCAAGTCCATAGGATCAGATTAGAGCTACTCAAATATAAATTCCCCCCAACCATATGCTGCAGACATCAGACTCCCCAGCACTGTTTTACCCTACAGATTGTCTCCTTCTGCAAAGCATTTTTTGTTAAAATCAGCATAACATTAGAGGAATATTTAGATCATCCAAACCATCTGAAATGGAATCAAACAAGATCTGCACAGACCTATTCCATCTTGTGTTGTCTATTCATAGATACCTANCTTCATTTGTTATCTCTTCTTGGATTCCTATCCAATAGGCTCTGGATATTGGTGTTCTCTTTGTTGGTGTTTTCCCTTAAGTCTCTTTAGGAATCAGCAGCTTTTGGAAAGATTCTCTCTTTCATCCCTTGGTTACATTTTCACATGTTTTTTAAAATAAGTTTCTCATCCAGGTAGCCATAAAGGAAAGTTTTATTGTGTAATCCAAGAGCGTCATTTCATTTTGTGAACCAGAAAAAATTGGAAAAAAAAATTTAAAANCCTAATTCACCTTCTTTTGACTGTTTTACCACACACAACATCCCATCTACAAATATACCTCTCTCAAATAAACCTCCTTTGCACCTCTCAATATTTGTCATTGTCACAGAGAGTCTCATGATTGCTATATTAGAAGAGGTGGCTCTGTCAGTCTCTATGGGTGTACAAACTTAACATCAGGAAATCCTTTCTAACATGTCCTTGTAAAGATGCTGTCAAAGGCAAGGGTGTGCTGCAGAATTCACTACCAAGGTTTCTAAGGATGAAATCGCCTATCTACAGATTCACACACCTTTTTATGCTCAGAAATTGTTTTGCCAAAGAACAGTCACTGTATATCCAACACAGATAATGCAAAGGCTTGTCAGCAGTCTTGGAAAACACTCAGGTTTATCAAGATACCCACAACTTAAGTTCTTCACAGCAACTGTTAGAGAAGTGGTATCTTAAAAAGAGAAGCCACATTCGCAGCACAGACAAATATCTGATTCCTTAATTCTGCATGAAATTGTTTCAAAAATATTGAGGTACCACAAAATATTAAATTGCTATCAAAGTTCCCATTTGAAGAGTACTCTTGGATCCACATCACCTAACTCAGGCAGACTCATGCTGAAGAACATCCTCTAATCTTTCAGAGAAAAGGGGGTTATCATGAAGTGATGCACTACTTACATACGAGGTAAAATGTCTTCTTCTGCTCAGCAAAATTCTGGTGTCCAGGATGACAATTTACACATTCCCTTTCACAAGTGTTTTTGCCTTATTAGTGTTTTCCAGGAAACTGCTGTTTCTGCTCAAGGCATAACTGACACTCTGCTCATTTTGCTTATGCTTTAGCTTNCCAGAAAAAATTGGAAAAAAAAATTTAAAAGTCAAAATATTGAATATTAAAAAAAATTATTCTTATTGTAGTTTAACTGGGGAAGGAAGGTGGGGAGAAAAGAGAGTAATGCTTAAACTGTGAATACTTGTGGTTGACAACTCTGTCATCCAGCCCACATTACAATATTTGCAAACATTTGACGCAATATGAGACCTATGCTTTGTACACGCAAATCACAGAGCTCTCTCCGGCTGCACATAACTGAAGCTGACCAGGTATCTTTCAATAATCCCAAAAACCTGACTGGAGTTGTATCAGAGTCACTGCTTAACTTGTTTCCACATCGGTATATGGAAACCTTGTCTCTTTTTCAACATCATAGATTGCAGAGCAACAATTTATTTCTTGTCAACTGCTGCATGAATTCTGGAAAAGCTAAATTTTCCTGCATGAAAACGAACAGCAGTTGGTAAGTGCAGTGCCTTCTTAGGAGGTCCACTGCTCCATGTAGAAAATATCAAAGTGGTATAAAAGCCCAGATGTGCTTTGGTTCAAATAATTAATGATGTAGAATCTTTTCACATGCATTAGAACACAGTAACACCACTGCCTTCAGCGAAATTGCTACTGCTTTCATCTGTGAAAGATCTGAATCTGGCCTCTAACCCTAAAAGGTCTGCATATTTCTTCTGTCATTCAGCCGACAGTTCTTTAAATCTGTCTTGCTGACATCCCATAGCCACAAAGCACATCCATGCTGTATCACACTTTCAGACTTACATGTGTGTGGGTTGCAACTATATCCCTAATGCAGGCCTCCAAGAGAAGTGCAGACTATTAAAAGCATTCCTTCCAATTTTAAAAAGGATTCTGCCAAAATACTTAAACATAGCTGGTCAGCAGACTGCACAGTGGTTTCTGCAATGAAGTGAGACACCAGCTTAAGCTCTGTCTGCACCACAAATTTAACAAAGCTGGTAGCTGGTTAGCAGCACAGTCTGTTAATCTGGACTCACATCTTGGTATAATACAAACTANTGTCCAGGATGACAATTTACACATTCCCTTTCACAAGTGTTTTTGCCTTATTAGTGTTTTCCAGGAAACTGCTGTTTCTGCTCAAGGCATAACTGACACTCTGCTCATTTTGCTTATGCTTTAGCTTCTACACAACAACTATCAAAAAAAAAAAAAAAAGGAAGAGATCCTTCATTTGTTATCTCTTCTTGGATTCCTATCCAATAGGCTCTGGATATTGGTGTTCTCTTTGTTGGTGTTTTCCCTTAAGTCTCTTTAGGAATCAGCAGCTTTTGGAAAGATTCTCTCTTTCATCCCTTGGTTACATTTTCACATGTTTTTTAAAATAAGTTTCTCATCCAGGTAGCCATAAAGGAAAGTTTTATTGTGTAATCCAAGAGCGTCATTTCATTTTGTGAACCAGAAAAAATTGGAAAAAAAAATTTAAAAGTCAAAATATTGAATATTAAAAAAAATTATTCTTATTGTAGTTTAACTGGGGAAGGAAGGTGGGGAGAAAAGAGAGTAATGCTTAAACTGTGAATACTTGTGGTTGACAACTCTGTCATCCAGCCCACATTACAATATTTGCAAACATTTGACGCAATATGAGACCTATGCTTTGTACACGCAAATCACAGAGCTCTCTCCGGCTGCACATAACTGAAGCTGACCAGGTATCTTTCAATAATCCCAAAAACCTGACTGGAGTTGTATCAGAGTCACTGCTTAACTTGTTTCCACATCGGTATATGGAAACCTTGTCTCTTTTTCAACATCATAGATTGCAGAGCAACAATTTATTTCTTGTCAACTGCTGCATGAATTCTGGAAAAGCTAAATTTTCCTGCATGAAAACGAACAGCAGTTGGTAAGTGCAGTGCCTTCTTAGGAGGTCCACTGCTCCATGTAGAAAATATCAAAGTGGTATAAAAGCCCAGATGTGCTTTGGTTCAAATAATTAATGATGTAGAATCTTTTCACATGCATTAGAACACAGTAACACCACTGCCTTCAGCGAAATTGCTACTGCTTTCATCTGTGAAAGATCTGAATCTGGTCTCTAACCCTAAAAGGTCTGCATATTTCTTCTGTCATTCAGCCGACAGTACTTTAAATCTGTCTTGCTGACATCCCATAGCCACAGAGCACATCCATGCTGTATCACACTTTCAGACTTACATGTGTGTGGGTTGCAACTATATCCCTAATGCAGGCCTCCAAGAGAAGTGCAGACTATTAAAAGCATTCCTTCCAATTTTAAAAAGGATTCTGCCAAAATACTTAAACATAGCTGGTCAGCAGACTGCACAGTGGTTTCTGCAATGAAGTGAGACACCAGCTTAAGCTCTGTCTGCACCACAAATTTAACAAAGCTGGTAGCTGGTTAGCAGCACAGTCTGTTAATCTGGACTCACATCTTGGTATAATACAAACTATTTTCTTCCATCGAGAGAGTATCCAAACCTGTCGGTGGTTCTAGGAAGTGAGTGGGTGTGTGCTATTCAGCTTCAGGAACACAAAAGAAATTGCCTAGGGCTGTTTATCCTCTAATTTAAGGCCAGGTTGTTAAAGGTGAAGAAATGAAAGGCTGGTTCCCAGCACCACCTTGCAAACTGAGACAAGGTGAGTTTTACTTTAAAGAGTTGCATGGTTTATTTTCATATCTCTGGATACTACCCTTTCCTTTTCCTTGCAATGCTGACGCAAAAAAATCACTAAAACAACACAAAAGCCAAACAATAATTAAAAATTTCCATCACATTGCACTGACATTAACAAGCTGTGGGTGGATTCACTGACACAGCAGTGGAAGTACGAAATCAGCATTGGTTCCATTCTTTAGAGATGCAGTGCTGCTGGCACCCATACAGAAACGCCTACAAGTCTTGAGAGAATATGATAGTTGACCTAAAATATTTGTATACTCTAGGTTATTCAAACAGTTTTCAAAATATTTCTCAGAGTGAGCCTTACTTCAGTGTGATCTCTGGCTCCATGCTCAGGAAACATCTTGCACTTAATTGAGAATTTGCTGGGAAAGTAGATTATATCCCAGCATTGAATGCTTGGCCAAGGAGATCTACGGTCTTTGCCAGCAGAAATATACACTGGAAGACAGGCTGCCTAGTGTGTTTTACCAGTGCTCCACCACATATTGGACTGATTTGAAATCGCCAATTACAGTTGTATTCCTCCACAAAAACACAGTTAAATAGGACACGTTTCACCATGAACTATCTCAGAAGGATTTGAATTTATATGGAACTTTTTGTTATGTAATCTTTACAGGGAGGGAAGAAATTGGTCCCTGAAAGACTAGAGAAAAAACCCCAGCCTTTACACAAGTGTGTACAGACAGCTATTTACTCTCATTTGGCTTTATCTTTCTTTGCATACACGCCTCCAGATAGAAATGCAGAAGTTTTGAATTTTCTTATCCTTTAGAAAAAAATAAATCTATAAAATATATCCTTTTTTTTTTTTTCCTATTACTACAACCAAAGATCTGCTATGGAAAAAACTGTAAGTTAATTATTCACGTATATTTGAAAAGGAGCAAATAATAAAGGCATTACAAAATATCAGAGCTGCCTTACAGCACAAAATAAAGGGCTAGGCTAAAATGCAGAGGAAAACAATGCCGTAAAGTGACTGTTGGAAGAAAACTCTTAAACAGATGATATGCCCAGATAGTCAAGGAAAATGGCACCAGTCACTTGGGGCAGTAAGAACTGGTATACACAGAGCACAAGAAAAGATATTTTGGGAGGGAGCCTTTAATGTTAGGGACAGAACCCAAACCACAAAGGTCGTAGACTAGTATTAAAAAGTCAGCATTCACCAACAAGAAACACGCAGACAGACACACTCTTTATACGAAATACATTTTCTCTATTTTGACAAAGTCTGGCATTTAAGAGGCACTTTAAGCTCAGCCCTCACTCCCAAGCAAATGCCCGAAGCATGGAGCTGTGCCAGTCTCTCTCCCTGTTCACTCCATCCTCCTGCTTCCTGAACTCATGCAGGAGGTGAAAACCCTGCAGTTACTCCAGTCAGATGATGCAGGTGCCCTGGAGCTCTCTCCTGGCAAACAGTGTATCTAGACACGCACCTCCACATGCCAAAGAAGGAATTCAGTCTGGAGTCCCCAGAATACCTAGTGAAGATATCTAGTGCCTAAATTGGTTCATAAAAACTAGTGTTATCCTCCTCCTCTGCCAGCCCCATTTTCAAGGACAACAGTGACTTCTGGTCAGTTTTCTCATGAAAAGCCTTTAGCTACCTCCCTGCTGCAGTGTCCACAGCCTCTGGCTCCTAGGGGAACAGGTGCCTTCAGCAGCCTCAGATACGCTTTTAAGCTCTGCTTAGTACAAGAAATTTCCCCATGTCACAGCTTAATCAATAACTCTCTTCTCTGGTCAGCAGCAGAGATGCTTAACTCTCATCATGTAGCAGCTGCACAGTCTCAGGTCCCAAACTCTGTGGGTTGGAGGATGAATTAGGCTATAGCAGATGAGCCTTTGACTGAATCCAGCCTTTATGTTCACAGTCAAATAGGAAGTCTGTATCATCAGACTTCAATCACCAAAGCACTAATCTCAGGGCTGGGTCTGTCCTCAGCAGTAACTCGCCCTTCCTCTGAAGCTGCTCAGAAATAGCACTGACATAAGATCAACGGTTGACAATCATTTTCCAAGTCACATATTTTTCTTAACAGCATTCATGACCTGAGTTTTTCTAAGACTATCCATTTCTTCACAAAGAGCATCACATATCTAAAGTTATCCCATTCATGAATAAAAAGGGTTTGAAGATCTGCTGAGAGCATATGCAACATTTGTGCTACCCTGCCCAGGACTGATCACTGATACTGGCTGACACTCTACAACACACATCTCAGCTACATGAGGAGAGATGGGGTAGGAGTTACAGGGAACAGTAACGCCTTCCAGTGCTTTGATCATCTCCAAGGAGAGGTAGGAGGACTCAATTTTCTAGGTTTTGGCTGTCCTAGGGCACAGTCTTGCTGCCTTTAGAATTTTTTTTAAAAAAATTTATTAACTTGGATCAGAAGAGATCTTTTAGAACAAAAACCCAGTCTCTCTCTTAAGGTTCACATCCCCAAGCACACTCATAGGTTGCAATACAGGTTTCCTTCCTGTGAAACCTGCTTAGAAGATAAGGTGCTCAAGAGCTCAACATCCTCCATCTGGTAGGGGCACTTAGTGGGCCCAGACTACAGCCAGCCCAAAGCATATGCATGCACCTAAGTGTGTAAATCATGTGTACCAGGAATCCAGCACTAAGTTACTGAATCATAGATTTGCTCTTGCTCAGCTGCATTACTTTCTAACATAGATAAAACTTCTGCTAACTGAAATTGCAGCAGCTGATTCAGTCCCTGAAATATTTGGTTGCAGAGGATTTTCACTCCGACATATTCCAGTAAAATGTGTTATTGTCCATATTTAGATGTGTGAGACACAACTTTAGAGTTCACTCTCAGGCGATATGGTGCACAAGGCTCTCCTCTTCTACTTGTCAAGCTTCTGGTGTCACTAGATGGGAACTTGAGCAGCATTCCTTGAACAGCCCTTCCTGGAGTTTGTATGAATTGCAATGCAATTCCAAGGTTTCCAGGTAATTCTTTATCACTAGAAACTGTGTTCCAGCACTCCAGTCCTACATCCATCCTCTATCCTCCCCTCAGACTGATGGTTGGTCCTGCACCCACCCAGGCAGTATTTGACCCAGAAACACCTCTCTATAAAATCTTCACACTCCCCATAAATTCAGCCCATTAAAACAAAAAAACTTAGCAATGCAAACTCATGAAAATTATAAATAATACAGCTTTCCCTCTCCCATTCTCCATGATACAAAATGTACTAAGAACAAACAGGGCAGAACAATCACTCTTTCAGTAAGTGTCCCACAATCCCCACTCTATTCTCTATTGACATGGCCTTGAATAATATTAGGTTGTACCACTTGCCAGGAGGGCACCACATTATTAACCCCACAAAACACCAC
The DNA here is from genome assembly GCA_013390005.1 of Calyptomena viridis. NCBI lineage: Eukaryota > Metazoa > Chordata > Aves > Passeriformes > Eurylaimidae > Calyptomena > Calyptomena viridis. The sequence goes on from WEIV01002563.1 coordinate 132,980, forward strand.
ACTGGTTTCTCAACAGCAAGTACAATGACTAGCACCATTAGAATAAGTAGATGGATCTCTTTTGCTCCCTGCCCTCTCATGTGATGGACATTAGAGAGGCTCAGACAGCTTTACAATCTAGTTAAAATTCCCTTCGTATCACAACATAGGTGACTATCCTGGGAAATAGTTGATTATTCTAATCTCTTTTTGTTGTTCCCATTGCTAAAATGTTTACCAAACTTCAAAACTAAGGCAAACTAATTTAGATTATAGCAGAGTGCCACCTAGTGCTAAGCAGGTTTGAACTCAAAAGGCATGCTCTTACCTACAAGAAAATATTGACCAAAAATTTATTCTTCAGTTGTACTGGCCGTACAAGACATACTCTCTGAGAAGATGCAAAGAAAGCAGATGTAAAAGAGTCTGTACTAATTACCCTCTTTGTAAAGTTGAAAATGCTCTGCTGCTAATGATGCTCTGCAGTTCTAGGTGAGTGTATTTACAGTTACACATGCTCTAGAATGATTTACTTTTTGTCCCACAAAGAGAAAATCTAAATCCCCCGGCTGAATTGAGCATATCACACAGTACCAGGAATGTCTTTGGTATTACAGACAAAAGACAACTACTGATCCCAGCAAACATCAGCCAATATCTTTGTATGTCCCACCACTCGCCTAAGAGACACAAGGTGAAAACTCTGCTTGTGGGCTCTAAAAGTGGCCAAGGACATGAACAGAGATGAGAGGAACAATTTTTTTCACTCCTTAAATGCTTTTACTGATATTCTAAGGGACATATTAGGCTGGCAGAGTGTGACGGCAGGAAGAAGTTTCCTGATAGCTCCAACAGAGATGAAGCATTTCCTACTGTTAAACTAGAGAAAGCATTTCCCTGGCTGGGATGATGTTCCCATACTGTAGATCTTTTCTCTGAGACCAACAAATCAAAAATTGATTTTTTTTCCATTTCTTAAACCTTCAACACACCCCACAACAAGTGTTTTTTAAAATGAGATTACCCAGATTACAGAGACCTCAGTCCCTTCTCTTGGTGAGCTCTACACGTGGTAATGAAGAACTGGCTCAGACAGACTGCTGGAGTGGAGAACGGATATTCCCAGGAAAATACAGTCCGAGGTAAAGTCTGTTTGCTGCTCTGTTCTGTCTTCTTCCTCAGGTGTGTTTGAGGGAAAGCTGAGATTAATAAAGTGACATTTATTAACCAAAAACACAGCCTATATATAGGCTGATAGAAATGGGCAGAATGGAGCAAGACATAATTCAAGTAATTATTCTGAGTCACTATTCCAATTCTTGTGTCATCCTGTTCAGTGCTTTCTGACTGCAGCCACAAAACGCTACTGTCACTGTTGGTGTTTGGAGACTGCTATAATTTGCAAATATGGACTGTGTCATAAAAGTTATGCAATCCTTCTGTTTTGAATCCTTTGTCTGCTGTGCAACTACTGTATGAACAAAAGCAACCTGAACTACTTTCCTCATGTGGCAACCATCAAAAGCCATCTGTTATGACCCAAAAGCCTCAGAAGAAAAGAGAGGTGCCACTCTGCTGAGATGATGCCCATTTGTTGCCACTTTTGTACTGGTGGAAGAACTTGGTGCAAGCCCAGCAGCACGTTAGCAGGCCAGGGAGTGGGGATGGCTCTTGGCTAGTGGCCTTGAGAAGACTTGCTCATGAACACCTTTTTGAAGCATCAAGCTGGTCCCACTACACACTTTCCCACCACACAAATCTTGAGACAGATGGATTCAGCTAACAAGTGTTGTGTACTTGCACACAGTTTCATACTGCACTCTGTGTCACAGAGCTCATACCCTACCAGTAAATTAAAGTCCCCTTTTTTTAAGTCCTAAAAAGCAGAGCTCCCCTCACTCAAAACCTAAAACAATAGTTAATACAAAATTGAAGAGTGGCTGATTCCAATGACTTAAAAAAAAAAAAAAACGCAAAGAGAAGGATGCACTCTCCCCCACCTTTTCAGAATTATCCCAGCATCCCCCAGAGACTGTATCTTTCACTCAACCTCAGCAGCCCAGTATCTCCAGCATGCTGCAAGAAATGAAATCTCCACAGCTGGCTCAGATCTCTGATCCTGCAAACATTCTTGCTTGAGGCAGAGAGAAAATTAACTACATCCTGGTTAGAGTAATTCACAAAAAGCTCCTTTTTCTCTTACAGGATGCCCAGATGGAGGCAAAGTGAAGTGCTGCTGTTCCCTACATTTCACATTCTACTGAGATTGAATGTACATCAGTCTAAGGACAACAGGTGAAACATGCTCTTTCACACCATCTAAGATTCTCTCCCACACACTGGTGTGCCATGAAGAAATTTGTGTATCTTTGCAAGTATCATCATCACAACCATATCTATTTTTATATGTTTTATAACACATTAAATAATATTTATCTCTATAGAGATATATATATACAGACATACATCTGTCAAGGCAGCACATCTCAGCTTTACAGAAGTGAGATGCCCTCATGCTACTCACAGGGAAACTGAGACATGTGAGTAAAGCTGTTTGGCAAAAACTTCCCCACTGACTTGGGAGCAGCACCATCCAAGGTGCCCCCCACTCCCAGTACTCCCCAGTGGTGCCGCTGAGGTGCCATTTGCACAAGGTCAGCAGCCTTGTTCAGGCCATGAGTCCAGTTTAACACAAGATCAGCTGCCTACCGAGGGCTCTGGTTTAAGAGACCACTCTCCATTGAGAAGCTGCCAACCAAGGACCTTTAAACACAAATCCAGCATCCAACAAGGAGTCCCCTGTTACAAAACTGCCCAGACAAAGCAAAGAGACTGAACCCAAGTTCTCTGCCTGATACTCGCTGGTGGAATGCTCCTTGGGATATTGCACTTGAACTGCTCTGAGCAAAATGCAATGCTCAGCTGTAAAATATTTTCTTTTTGGCAGCTCACAATCTTGTTCCAAAGGCACATGTAAAATATATTCCTGGGTAATCTTGGAGAGAAGTGGGCCAGATGGTAGCAGTCAGATGTGACCCAATTCTTTTTAAGCTTTCATATTTTCATAAAAGTGTGCTTAAAAACCTCAATCTTCTCTCCTATAACACATATATATGTCTCAGACCATTTTTCTTGAGGCATTTGCAGGCACATACAAAGCTGTCATTTTTTGGCACCCTGTGTCTTGGGGATAGTGGAGCTCTGCACATCTGTAACAGAACAAACCATTCCATCCCAGTTTTCATTCTGTTTCCCATGGATAAAGGAGATTTCAGGCAGCCTTCTGGTTTAAGGAGGGCGAGGGAGCGGAAATACTTTCTTCAGATTCTACTGAAGGGCTACAGATAAAAGAGGGGAAAAAAGAAGGGAAACTGGTTCCATTTGTTGTATCAGCTGGAGGGGAGGGAACCTTTCAAAACGGCTTAGGGAATTGCTGTAGATCATTTTAGCCTAAGGTTTAAGCCTGTTTTTCTCAGAAAGACTTTATTATGCCTGATTCTTGTTCAGTTAGACGTGCATGCAGGCCCTCCCCTTCTTCCAGAGAGTTTACTTTTTGTTCTTATTTTCTTTTTGCATATCTAAGCACAGGCGTCTGAGTCATACCTCTGGTGTCTAAATGTTTCAACATTCACTGCAACATTGTGGAGCTCAGGATAAGTCCATGTGGCTACCACTGTAAAACTCACCACTACAGGAGGACTTCCTCCGAGAGCAGGGCAAGGAAAAGCCCCGACAACCTGGATAGCAGCTGGAGCTGACCAGTGTCAAAACAGGGGTAGGATGGTCCTGGCCCTGATTTGTGCAGGACTCCTCACCCAGTTTTAGGATGGCAGGTCTGATTTCACATGTACATGCAGACAGACCTCTCCATAAACCTTTTCTTCATAAAACTACACTTTTTCAGTGCTGTCCACTCCCACAAGAAGCTTATTAGTACTCGGCCATCACTATTTTGCATAATCATAATCCCTACAGAAAAACAATCCAAATAATTAATTAACAAATCTGTCTTTCCCAGCTAAGGAGAAGCAGAGTGAGACTTGCCTGTTAAAATGGCTTTTCTCTCCGTTAGAAAAGTTCAGCAGAGGAATTAATATATGCCTCCCTCCAAGGGTCTTGGCTAGAAATTTTAAAGTTGCAGCATATTAAGGAGAAAAGACTAATGTTCAGCAGGTATCTACAGCCTACCATGGCGAGCAGGTCTTTGGAAGTTCTGTGTCTGGATTTTGCATTTGACAGAAAATAGGATGTTGCAAACAAAGCCCATACATACCCTTTCCTGTGCCCTGCAGCCTTGCATCAGCATGGTCCTCTCTCCTGGTTCTCCCCTGCACAACCAGCAGCACCACTGCCACGCTCCAGCCTCGTTGAAGCTGGTGCAAACCATTACATATGGCCATGTATACATCTCAATTTAGGTGGTCTACTCTTCCTCCTTCTGTGGAAAAGTTGAATGGAAGCAACTTGTTCATTAGAAACATATTATGTAGAGAAAATTTCAAACTGAAACAAACATTTGGTTCCATATTGTGGATGATCAGTTTGAATTTAACTTTCAACGCAGAGTTCAGCCTCCCTAATGGTGTCTGGGTGCAGCTGCTCACTCTGGAAGGGCTCAGCCCACACTGCACACACAGAAGCCAACTTTGGCAGTGAGAAGTGCAACCTGAGGATTCGATACCTGCATATCACCAGTGTCACAAGTTTTCATTGTCTGTAAGGAAGAGGCAACAGGAGTTATTTAGCCTGGAGAAAATAAAGCTCAGCAGGGACCTGATCACTCTCTACAATCGCTCTCTAGAACTGTTCGAAGGGACGTTGCAGTGAGGTGAGGATTTCTCTCTTTTCCTAGGTCAGAAGTGACAGGACAAGGGGAGGAGACCTTAAGTTGTGTCAGAAGAGATTTAGAATGTCTGTCAGGAAAGACTCCTTCACTGAAAGAACTGGCAGGCACTGGAACAGGCTGCCCAGGGGAGGGGTTGAGTTACCATCCAGGGAGGTATTTAAGAGATGGGTGGATGGCCTCATCTACCACCACCATGGGTTAGCAGTGGACTTGCAGGGCTGGGCTAGCAGTTGAACTCAATGATCTTAGGAATCTTTTCCAATCTAAACGATTCTATAGTTCTAGGATTTAATATGTTGCTGAAGGTATTTTGTGAAATTTCACTTGGCCTTCACAGTTTCTTGGCAAAGCTGTTTGCAACACAGATTGAGCTGGAGAGAACTGTTCACTCACAAGCCAAAGTGGCAACAGAACATTGTTAGTGCTAGCAGAATATCCATGGCACTCTTTCCCAGAAAACGAGCATCTTAAATCTGAGCCTTACAGACCAGCTATATCAAAATACAACTTTCTAATTAAAAAAATCCCAACACCACCAAACCAACAACAAGAACATCACCACCAAAACCCCATCTCTAAATGTTCTTGAGAGGCAAAATACTATTTCCACACACTCAGAGTTTACTCTGGTGAAACAGAGAAACACTGCCCAAAGTAGAGGCCCTGATGACCATGGACTCAAATTTTTGGTAGAGAGATCAGATGATTAGTTTCTACCTGCAGCAAATTAAAATCCCAGGTGTTTTGCAAGTGAATGAGAAATAAAAAAATAAAAAAACATTAAAAATATCTGCAGAACAGGATATATTTTTTGAAAATATTTCCAAAATTAAAAACTAAATGTGTAGCACTGCTTAGTTGCAGGCTTAGCAGAAGCCTACACAAATTCAGCTTTAGTAACCGCAGCTGTAAAAAAGGTACTGTAAATTAATCAAATTATTTCATCAAGAATGGGGGGAAAATCTAATAAAAAATCTTTCTGAAACATCTTTGTAGAAACTTCTGCAAAGCTATACACTAGCTCCAGCTTGAGAAAGAAAACAATCTTATTGCATATCATCATGTCTTCAGCAGGTACAAGAGTCTCACAGGCCAAAGCTGGAAGGTGCAAGCATCTTTCCATGCAGGTAGATTTTCAACTTCTGGTAAAAGAGACAGCAACACAGCCATTTATCAGTCCAGCTTTGTACCAAATTTGTACTGAGGTTGTGGTCAGACATGAATTACGGGCACTATAGCACAGCTGGAAAAACAGGACTGGCCATTGCTACAAAAAGAACATCCAGGATCTCATAGGTAGAGGTAACCTGTATAGCCTGTATCACAGGGGAGAACTGGAGGAACATGTTCAAAAGCTTAAGCTTGAATATGTGATTCCTCAATAGCGATGTGTTTTCGTTAAGGGCAATGGTCAAATTAACCAGCACTAGTTTCTGTAGGTTAAGGAAAGTGCTAACATACAGCCACAGAATACCTGAGGGAGGGAAGATATCCAAAATCTTCCTGAAAAAAGAAGGAAAATAATGAAATACAAGTCTCCCATAGGGTGCAGGAAAGGGCAAGGGTATGATTTCTGAGGGACAAAGTCACCTTTCCACTTCAAACTTAAGTTTGTACCTATTTTGACTGTTAATGCTAGATTAAAATTTGCCTGGTGTGAAATTTCTATATTCACGATAAGAAGGAGAGGATCTTTTCCAAAATAAATGTCAAAAAAAGCCACAAATTCTTATATAGCACTAAAAATCAGGAAGCAAGAATTGTCATATTAATTTATATATGCGTATACATAAATGGGCAGTAGTCGGTGATTCTGGATCACAGGACAAAACAATGGTGTATTTTACTGCTGTTTAAATGCAGCTCTGCCCTGAAAATTACTCTGAACTGGAACTCCTTGAGAACTACAAAGAACACGCCTCATGAAGGGCCTTTGAAAATGTGAAGGACCAAGGGAAAACAAACAAATCAGGTTATGGGTTACAAAAGAGTTTTATGTGGGGCTGATCAAAAGCTTGCGTTTTCTTTGCACACATGATATTCATTGCCTCTGTTTCATGTACATTCCATTAAATACATATTTTACAGTGACGTGGCACATCGGACGTGCAGCAAGACCATGTGCACAGAGCACAGCACCCCCAGGCCAAGCTCTCTGTGCATACAACTTCACGCAGATGCATCCAGCCTGAAACTGATGAGACAGTTCCCATGATTTTCAGTGAGACAACTTTTCAATTCAGCAAAAAACTGGACTGTCAAGTAAGCCATTTATGGCAGCTCTCCTCATCTGCAGCCCTCCCCCTTATGCACAAAACCCCTTTCTGCTCTTTGCTGTAGAGTTATGATTTGTTCCCATAGGATGATTCTGGGGAGATAGTGCTTGCAGAGGGAGTTATTATAGTTGGCAATAATTCAGGACCCAAAAATGGGATAACGGCCATAGTTCTCCTCAGTCTTTTCTTACAGCACAGCTAATCCACAATTTCTATCACACTATCTGCGACATTAAAATCTGTGACGTTGGTCGGGCTTCAAAGAGATGGGAAGAATTTAGGAATGAACTTTCCACTCAAACCTGGACCAGTCATTGTGTCAGTGTGTTCCTTTCCAGTCAAACAAATTTAAATCTGTGGAAGAATGAAGGAAAAAAAGTAAAATCAAAGCAGTAAATGAGAACACTGCACGCAAAATCATCTTCCCCTCTGAGAAATTTATGGATTGTGATAGCCTGCATGCTGTTGCTAAACTGCAGATATTCCAGGAGAAAGTAATCCAAGGAAGTGAAACTGTTGCAGGAACACCACATGGGTTGGGAATGATGAGATGCCGTTCAGCAAGGCTCAGCAGAACAGAGTACCCCTTGATGGTGCTTTACAAGTGGTGGGTGGGAGAGTTTGTGCAGCCACCTCCTGCCACTCCCTAAAGGGTATGCACCAGCATATGGGCACAGCTGGTCCCATGGAGCCTCCAACTGCAGCATTAGCACAGAGGAATGTTTGGTGGGCAGCTGAAGCCTTAGCCAGAAGTTTCAGAAGACACGGTTCCTACGCAAGCTGTAGCCATTCCCGTCTTTGATGGTAGCGAGAAAGACTCTGAGTCAATTGCTGGAAATAACCTGGAAGGGCATCCTATTCTTTAAAGAGAAAAACTATTTTGAAACATGCATAATTGAATCAGAGCAGGAAGTCTACTCAAGAAAAGGTATTTCAGAGGCACAACCCTAGGAAGGCCTCTGAGTGAGCAATTTGGAAGATAATTATTCAAGGAGTTTGGTTTGCTTTTGTTGGTTGGTTTTTTGGTTTGTTTGGTTTGTTTTTTTTCCCCCTAGAGAATTACTGAGTCTAATACAAAGTACTCCAATAAAAGCAGAAATTTTATGAACACACACACAAAATATAATGAAAGCAGATCCATATGGTCCTGGCAAAGGGTGGAATGGACATCTGTCCTGAAAAATCCCTCGTAGGTATGCTTTTCTGGAAGTTTAAACTGTTTCACATCTGTTTTCCTCCCAGCTGGCAGAAAATCCATGGAACTGCAGATCTCCAGATTTGTGAATCAATTTAAAATATGCATTACAACTTTTGACATAAGAAACCTAGCTTTACACACTCAATTGACATTTAATTCTGTTTGCCAAAGTTGGGGCAAATGGGATCCTTTCAAGAGCCCTGTCTATACAATAGCCATTTCACATTAAACAGTCACAAAAATCTCCATTTAGCATTAGCAATGAAGGACACCTGTGTCCAGACAAGATGTTAACTGCTCCATCTACTCTTATTTCTGTGTTGTCCAGTTCTTCAAGTAAAAATTCTAATGAACACAATGCTACAAACAAGGTTTTCCACAGAAATTCTGTCCATCACTAGGAAAGAGAGTGTCCACCCATAGCAGGGGTGCTGCTCATGCCCACTTCTGGACCAGAACTGTAGTATGAGCAAGTTTGGGCAGATTAGGCAAGTGAGCTCCTCTCTGCACACACAGAGGAGCTTATATGCTCATGACTTTCCTTTTCTATGATTTTCCTATATGCAGTTACAGGTGCATAGGAAAGTGTGAATGACTTAAGAGAGACTAAAAGGAAAAAATTGGCAGTGCAAGGACTGATCTCTGACAGAGCTGTGCAAGAGGAATAAAAGGGGGACATGCACACACAGACACTAACTGAAATGACACGACAGCGTATTTAAAAGAAGTGAATTCTAAAGCAGCATTAAAAGAAAGTATCATCTCTTGCTTGTAGCCTGGGAAGGCAGCAACTTATGCAGGATGAAGATCCTGGTGCTGTGCAACAAAGAGGATTCAGAGCAAGGTCAACTGGCAAAACAAGCAATGCATGACAAACATCACATTGCTGAAAAATCCTGCAGTAAGGAATAGAGTATATTAAGAGTTCTCTGGAGCACTTGTTTAGCTCACCATACAAAAGCATGTTCTAAAAATAGTAACTTAAAGGCATTTATCAAAAAATAAAGCTGGGACAATGTAACTCGTTATATAATTCAGACAGCCTTTAAGAACTTAGGAGAAACTGTTGGGTTTTTTGGTTTTGGTTTTTTTTCCCCACAAAGAACCAACTAAGCATGTTGGTTATGAGAGGGTAAAAATAATGTGACACACACAGAGGTACACAGGAGAGGACCTTGCTGATCCTGACAGAGATCACTTGGCTGGTGAGTGGGGAAGTGTCTAGAGGTCCACTTCTAAAAAATATACTGGGCTGTAAAACCCACCACTTAAACCACAACGACATACATATCCCTTAAAGATGTAGGCTGTTTATAGATTTTGGTTTCTTAGAACTTTTTGGAAGAAAGTTGTTTTCTAGAATTGTTAAAAATAAAACCAAGCCAAAATATACAAAAACTTGCTTTCTCATAACCACCTTTTAACCACCCAGTACATCCAAAAGAAGTGAAGGCTTTTATGGGCTTTAGCATACATTGAAAACCTAGCAGAAGGAAATTTGGGTGTGTGATAAGGAACAAAACACAGGAAACACAGCCCTGGTAAAACCACCAATGCACCTTCTCTCTCAGTCCTCTTGCCTTGCCATTCTGTTGGGAACACTTTTTATTCTGTGCTCTTAAAGTTTCTTAATTCACTGTGAAGACATCCACATCTCTCTCTCAAACAAAAAAGACGACTTACAGCAGCCATATCCATTTGATGCTTGCATACGTGTATATGTACACAAAGCCACACCATGCATGTTAAATATATTAAAATGTGTACATTGGCTGGTCTTCTAAATGGTATAATCCTACTGTAACCAGTTTTTCATTCTCAGTTGATTAAAGTGTTAGTACATAAAACATCTGTCAGAAATAAAGATTAGGCAATGGGCTTGGACTTGTTCAGGAGGAAAGCAAACATGCAGCACAAATATTGCTCAAGTAAAATCCACCTCATATAATATTAACCCTCTCATTGCCAGGAGACATCATCATATTGACATGACGCTGCAGAAAGGAAAATTTAATGTTTGGTTTGACCAAGCTTAAATTTCATGAGGACTTTCTACTTACTTTATCCTGATTCAACTGAAATACTGTGCTGAACTGAAGGAAACATAAAAGGGTGTAGCACATCTTATGGAGTGAAGCATAAAGTAGAAAACCCAATGTATTATTTTGTGTAATTAATAAAACAATAAAAATTTAATTTTTGCCTTATTTTCAGAGACAAAGTCAGAATCTACATTTTTTTTTAGGGATGATTAAAAAAAGTATGAGACTGGAACCTGACATGCAGCATATGCAAAAACTAGTACTTGTTATTTATAATGAGAACTACAGCAAGATCAAACCTAAGAAACATTTGGTTCATCACTATCCATCCACATCCCCAGTTTGTTCCTCACCTAAGCTGGAACTCCTATGGGAAAAAAACCCCATGCATGATCATATTTCGCAAAGTGCTCTTTATATGTAAAACCCAGTATCCCTTTGCATGATATGCACCCCATACAGACCTATACTGCAAGAATCCATAAACACGGCATTTCATACCTTTTCAGTATTTTACTAAGGAACTATACCAACATTTTAAAAGACTTTGAATTTTTGAGTTTTCAATTGTGTAAAATGGGATGCTGTTATAATTTTATGCCTTCAGTGGAGATCCACCCTGAACTTCAGCTCCACATAACAAGTGCCATCACTGCAGCTTCCTGAACTGACAGCAGATGCTGCTGTCCCAGATAAAATAAGGCACTTGGAAGCCCTGTCCCACTGCATCACAAATGAGGACTCACAGAAGACCTGCTTACCCACTCTTCAGAAAGACTCCTGCCTTACTGAGAATCCCAGAAGAGGTAGCAAAAGCCTTGATCTGGAGAGAAAGAGCCTTGAAAAGCACAGCACTGTACACCTGCAGGTGTGCTGGGAACAGCATAGCATGACCTTAGGACATCAGCATGTTGCTCATGTTGGAACAGCAGGATTCTCCTAACAATCCTTTTCGGTGGAAGAGTCATTGAGGTTTCCAGTCAAACTCACGAGGTGGCAATGATCATTTTTGTTTGCTTTTCCTTTAAGTGAGAATAAACATGAGGTATTTTTCTATCTTGCAAACTTCTTTCTTTTCTACCCCAACTTCCCCTTTTGCGAAGGACAGAAACTAGATGTAAGAAACGCATCTTTTAAAAGACGATGTCTCACAAGGAATATATCCAACATATTGTGACCTTCTGCATCTGCAACTGGACAGAGACTATCAGGAATGTGAAAACATCAATACGTTATAGCCAAAATAAGCTTGTCCTTCTCTCATGCCTTCCAGAAGAAAGCTTCTGGCAGAACCCTGGAAGGTAGGCTACATTTCCCATCAGGAGAAAACATATTTTGTAACACTGTGCCACTTATCAATTAGCTACAGAAGGATAATGTGAGTAAGGTTATTAATGAAATGGAAAAGGGAAATTTTATAAAACTTTTGAGAAGTAAACAAGAGCAATATTTAGGAGCGTAAGCACTATTCATGATGCTGAAATATTTTATATTATTTTTAGGCAGCCTGGAAGATTAAAGCGCATGTTAAAAAGGTTCTTCCAAAATCACAGACCCAGACATTGCAACTGTGATGACAGCATCCACTTTATAATAGAAGGAACCAGAACAGATACAGAGAAAAACATTGCAATATTTTATTTTGATTATTTTTTTTAATCTTTGAAGTTTTCTGCCTTGAGACAGGAATGCATGATAGATAGAAATGGCTCAAACATCTTCACATGAAACACTCTTAATCATAATTCATTCACAATTATTTTTCTAAAACATCTACAGTTACATAATCCCACCCATTTCCATCCATTATCACAGATTTAATTATTGTTAAACAGTAGTTGCCAGCAATTGAAAGCTGTAAGGCTTTTTGCATATTAGTAGAGTCTTCTGAACTACAAACACAAGAATATCACAACTATAACTCTCACTTTACATGGCAACCACAAGTGACAGATGTTCCAAAAAGAAATGTGTTGCTTATGTGGAGTTCAAAAAAAATGACAGAGAGCTCTCTGAGCCTCGTTAGCTCTACAATCCTTTCTCCTTTACTAAGATTATTTTCTAAACTACAGCATATTCCTCATTTGTAACCAAGAACTTTGATGAGCTGACCTTTCTCTTCCACTGCTGCTATTTGGCAAATTTGCAAGTCAGGCATACTAGAGCTCTCCAGTAAAACTTTATGTACAGAGCACAGCTGAAACAGATGGGTTGCTTGGAATCCGTATCTCCCTCCATCTGAAGGGAACTACTTTGAGGTTCTCTGGAACTGTTGTAAACAAGAGAATATTTTTTTATATCTATATATGTGTGTATATATATATTTATATATTTTATATATAAATGTTTTAAATGTCCTTTGGGAGTCCATTTGTTTTTATCTTTCCAAATGATGACTAAATACCTGATCTGTAGCATTTCTCCTGAGAAGATACTAGTAAGGGAATGACAGTTTTGATGCACTTTGGAATGGCACAATCACGTAAACGCTTGCACAATTAAGACTTATGAACTCATCCAAAGTTTCTAAACATGATATCCTAACTAAGAACTAAAATATCAGCACAATGCAGCAAGTTAAAAAAGAAAATTCTATGTAATCAAAATATAAACAAGTACATAGGAAATGGGTATCTGCCAGTAAATCTATACCTTTTTTAAAGTAGGAAATGTATGCACTTAAGAAAAAAATGTAGCTATCTGACAAACTTCGTAAAAAAAAAGTACTTTCCAAATGCATAACAAATGCCAAGATATCCCGTAACTGGCCAGGTATAGCCACATGAGAGCTGCATGGCTTAGAGCAATCCAGGGAGGGATGGGGTAGAAACAAAAATCACAAAAGCAATTGATCAGCAAGTCTAGGGAAAAAAACCCAGCACATCATCATAATCTAAATTATTGTATGCTTATATCAGAACTGCTAAAGGAGCCAGGGGAAAAAATAAGAAGTAGAGATTGCAGTTTAACGATTCTTAGAGTTACCTCTAAAAATTCAGAAGAAAAAATTATCAACATAATACTAATCCTAAGCACCAATTTAATAATTTAAGTTAACTGTATTTATATTTCTCCTACTAGGGATGGAGCAAGTTCTGCTTGAAGGCTTAAAGTTTAACTCTGGAGCCCATCTGACTTCTGTGTTCTTGTTATGCTTCTTCTGCTGTTCACATCAAAGTCACTGTAAAGATTCTCTCAAGTTTCCAACTCTCTAGGCAAGTAACTCTTTGAAGAGACAATTACATCCTATAGTTTAAATCAACTTTCAGGTCATGAAAAGTGAAACACGTCGTATTTGGTTAGTCTGCTATTAAAATAGTCTGTGAAAATGGAACAGCTGAAGCCGTTCCTTGACAGGATTTGCCTTAGAACTAGCAGCACCCAGGGCAGACCAACAATGAACACATCCAGACACCACAAGGAATTAGTAGTGTTAGAAAATTGCATATGTATCAGATCAAGAAGGCATCGCCATACATATGGCATTGTTACATTATTTTTCCTCTATTTTTCTCATTAAGAAAAAACAAAGGAAAACAGCCCCACAAAGAGCTTTTTGGTTGTTTTTTTCATTCTATTTGTCTTTGCACCTGGAAAAAGCAGCACAGTACTCCCCAGCTGAAACAGCTCAGCACTTCCCATCAGCTTAAATCTTTTAGAAAGCACTTTCACATAGTTAAGGTGGTCTACTCCAGCTAATTCTCAGAGCTAACCTTTTTTCCAGTATGTATTTCATGCTACTTCCTGACAGCAATTTCAGAACTGAAATGGATCTATGGTAATGTCCACTACTAACTGTGACCAGATCTTGACATAGACCATCAAGCCAGGCCCTTGGGATGGTTCCACACATTCAACTGAAGCTCAGACTAAAAAACTCACTGAAACTCAAAATCTGGAGTGGTCATGAATCTCAGCTACTCTTCCTTATTTGAACCCTCACCCTGTAATGAAAGCACGCACACCAAGGGAAAATAACAGCCGCCTGAGCTGGGAGCATTAAGACACTGGTGAGTTATCTTGCTGCTCTTCAGTGACTGTGGATTCGCTGTGCTCCTCGCTCAGCTCATTGGAGGGCTCCTCATAGCTCGGCTCAGCAGGATCCAGGCTGCTCCCCTCACTTTGCTCCTCACTTTGCTCTTCGCTGGCCTCTGCAGACTGCTCCAAGTTGCTCTCCAAAGAAGCTGGAGAGCTGCCAGTTACACTTTCGGTTTGGTTCATTTCATTAAAAGGCTGTGGGAGATGTGCAGGAGACTGCACAGCGTTTTCACTGGCAAGGATGGGCACTTTGGTTGCACCGATATCTACGACAATGTCATTTTGTGGTAGAGATACCTTTTCCACAAGTTTCCATTGAATAATACTCATGTCTTTCCCTCCAGTTGAAATCAAGTGACCATCACTATGAGTGAAGCTGACGTTTGTCACATGACTACTGTGAGCGCTGTATTTATGACTTGGAGCCTATTGAAAATAAGCAGAAAGATAAACGACATGTTGAATAGAAAAGCACATGATACGGAAGTTTAAAACTACTAATATTTTTGCTTAGCTCTTCAAGAGAGATCTTAATTCAGAAAGGAGTACAGAACCATATTAGGTATAGAACTGTATTAGGTTTGCCACTGCAATACATCCTCTTCTCGTAACGTTCTCAGCTTGGGATAGATTCAGATCTTTATGCAAAAGGTAACAGACTTAACACTAAGGCCAGCAAACACAAAACATCAAGCCTCTGCTCTGGAATTTAAGGATAACTATTGCCACTTCACTTTTAGGTATCTTGCTTTACATTTGCATTATTTTATACTTTCTATTTTATATATAAAGTTAATGGGGGTTCTTGGAGGTATTTGGCTGCCAGATTCCAACAACTATGCTGAAAGCAGGTCTCTGGCAAGGAAAGTTTCATGCAGTGTAAACAAGCACATGGACTAGACTGGTCTAGACTTACCTTTGGCTTGGAACAGGGATACTGAAAGAGATGGACCTTACAAAAATCATCAGCAACTGCTATCACTTTTCGGTTATGGGATCGGACAAGGGCATTTATATCTGTCCCATCTGATCCTTCAGGCCAAACTCCTAGGAAAGAGTACAGCAGATATTCAGTGATGGTAGTTTTAGAAACAAATTAACAGACAAGTCATAAACCAAATCCATCAAGCTGTGAGAAAAGCCTAACAAAAGACAGAACAGAAATTCAACTGGAAAATGGAATGTGAATTGCATTAAATGTCATAAATATTTGGCTAGTCTAATACCATTCCACCACCCCTTGTTCCCCCAAACCCTGAGTCTCAGCCAGGATAACATCTCAGTTTCCCTTTCAAAACTTCAGTATTGTTTAAAGCTTATCTTAAGTTTGCTGCTAAAACTGGTTAATACTTTCATTCATGCAAACTTTTTGAAAGACACAGTGATGCTGAAGCATGGGACAAACCCAGGTTTCATATATTCTTGTTTTATAGGTTTCTTCTACGTTTGGCTTCTTTAATTTTAAATCTTAGTATTTGTGTGATTCAAAGGAACAACTGATTGATGATACTCTGCACAGAAACCCAGCCTGCATGAGTTTCATAGATATAAGTGCTGTCAAGTGCTTAAGTACAATTCAATATGCTTTTAAGTGAAAAGAATGACACAGATATGTCTAGACAAAAGAATAACAACATTTCCTGGATGAAAAGCACTGAGCAAATTGGGGATGGGGGAGGCTCCAGTTTTAATAAAAATAAAGATCTTAGAGATTCCCATAACAAAACAGACAATTCACATCTGCAAGAAAAGCTGAACAAAAGGTAAGCAAGGGGTTATAAGATACCAAGGTAGCATATTTTTAAGCTCAGACTTAGGTTTCTAATTAGGTTCAGGAGTTAGGAGGAATTTTCCCCCCTTAAATTTCACCCCCATCCTGAAAAACTATGTGTCTGATTGACTGAGACGTTGATTATCAGATATGAAAATATAATCTTATTCCTTCCTTATAGTCACTGACTTTAGTAAAATAAAAAACATGTGCTGTCTACTGTTTTATACAGCACAAAAAGCAACTTAGAATTGTCTTATCTTTTTCAAACTCCCACACTATATCTTCTTGTTTTTAAGCAAAACAGCAAACAGCATTTAACTTTAAAGGGTTTGTTTTTTTTTTTTATTCTTCAGTGGGTGGAGTAAGAACTTTTATTTTCTCTGAAGAATACAAAGACAGTTTGTTAAACTTGTTACAATGCCAATAAGATACACTGTAGGTAATTTACTAAATAGAGACATGAAGTGTTAAGGAAAGTATTCAGAAACATTTTAGTGTTTTCACATAATGAAATCAAACTGCAAAATATACACTATTTAAGAATTATCAAGTAGCTCAACATGAATGAGTTTTACCTTTCCTCCTGCATTCTATATATAAAATACTGCCAACAGGTGGGAGTAATAAATGAACTTCAAATCAATTTCCTGAATTTTCAGCTACCACTTTAGGTGGACTGCGACAAATAGCTATGCTACTTCCTCTTCTTCTTAATTTAAGATTAAAACCACAAATATTCAAGATTTCTTCTCTTATTAAACATCTCTTGTGTTTGCGAAGTCCTTCAGGAGCTCTAAAGGTAAGGCAATCCTTTGTTCTAAGACAGCAGGATTTGCTTTTAATGCATCAGGCAAACATGGAAAACACCCAAGACATTAATATGACCAAGTTTTTGGTTCTTAATGTAACTGTAAAAAAAAAAAAAAAAGACTTTATTATGAGGCATGGCAGCAGCACTTCAATTTTAATAAATTCTGCTAAACAGCAGTAAGCCTCTCAAAAGAATCTGCTCAGACAAACGTGTGGGAAATGTGCAGCAAACCAGAGAGTGACTTCAAGTGTTTGGGATGCAGAATGATGATACTGCTGAGCCAATAGTAATATCAACTGCCAAAAAGGAGTGATGCTATTCTCCTCCAAACCATGTATTTCCATTCTTTTCCTTCTGCCGACAACAGTGTACTGCCTGAGTCTGCAGCACACTACCCACAGAGCTAAATTGTAAAACACTTATCCCAAAAGTTCAAATTCCATAAACTTAACCCTCTCTCCTGAGCATCAGTGAGCAGCCCCTAGCTTGCTTGAATCCCTGAGCCAGCTGACCCTCAGGTCAAAGTCAGACTAGCAAATATCTGCTAGGTTGGCTTAGTTGCACTGTCTGATTTAATGGGGAAATACTTGCCTTTGTCTGAGATTGAGCCGTAACTTTAAAGGGTGTCAGACTAGTAGACAGTATAAAATTAGGGCAGGATGAATCTTGGCTAGGAACTTTAAATATATTCTGTTCTGCCCCAGAATAACCTTACATTATCTGCTTTATCTTCTTTACTCCCAGGTCCTCTGGCACACTGAAGATTCTGACAACAGTTGAGACTAATTAAACTTAATCCGGAGTAGTTAAAGTTTGTATTAATCCAAAAGGGCATGCAGACAGGATCAAGAGATTTGCCTACTTTTTAAAAACAAAAAGTAAAATGGTTTCTCAAAACAGTGGTTATGGGAGCTGCTCATCTCCAGCCTGGCCCCAGTCACTAGTAGCTTCTATCTAACAGCTGCTAAAAAGACAAAGCAAATGGTCTAGATGTGAAACCAAACTCCTCCTACACTCCCACATCTCACCTCCTTAGGTCAGGAGTAAAGGAAACTTCTGGGAAAGCCCTGGGATTCAGAGAGCTGCTCCCCTTATTCTGTCTGCTCTACCACCAAATGTAGTGGTAAAAGTTCAATAGCAACAGAGTCTGCTACCTCCACATTTCTGGCAGATTAAGTACTCTGCATAAAATGTAAAATGCTTCAGCTAGAAGTCTATTCCAGAAGGAACATGCAGTCCTTAAAAAGTGTTTTCCTTGCTCCTGGAGAAAGACATCATATTAGCATCAGACTTTTGCTTTTCACTTTCTGTAGCATCTCCTGAATCTTCTGATACTTTTAAAAAAGGCTTTTGTGTGCACTATTATTTCAGTCACGGTAGCAAAGACAGCGAGGAAATGACTGCTGTGGTCCAATTCCTTGTTGGCCCACGCTTACATGCACACAGCCATCAGGAGGATACAGCCATCCACCTTCTACTTCACCCAGACAGACTGAATAAAAACAAACACATACACCACCTGGTTCACAGTTCTCAGACTAATGGAAACCAGTATTTTCATCAAACTAGCAACACACAACAGTATTCAGCTCCAGAAATAGCATGTTCCTGTTTATTTCTGCTACCTACCTCAAGCTCCAAAGAACTCAAATATCTATGCAGTCTATCAACCTTCTCCAATCCCTTTATTTTCCCTGTTCTGTCTCAGATCTTTGGTACCCAAAAAGGAAATCATGCCTGGTTATTAAGCATCAAATGCCCTCCACCCAACCAGTACACCACACAACAGTGTCAGTGTTAACCCACACAACTTCGATCCTTTAAGCTTGCTCATTGACAGCTCTTAAATATGCACAATAGGTGTCAGAAGCTACAGAAAGCACTCAGACTTAATTGATTTTCTTCTACCCCACATATAAACTGGCATTCAAAGTTGAACTCCTAGTAGTTGTGAAAAGATCTGTAGACCTAATCCTCACCTCTAAAAAATTAGCTAATTTACCTGCTTTTGATATTTCCACCAAAATGAAGAACAGAGGCAGGTATCTGATCTCAGTGGTAGAACAGAAACATTCTGCACCTTGCTCACACAACTTCAGTGAGAGTCTTAACCACATTTTTAAACCCCTCACAGAGGGGCTCCTCTTTTATGGCCAATAGAGCTGCCATCAGCAAAAGCATCTTGAACTGTTTCACCACAGTCTAAAACTACTATAAAAGCAGATCCGTCAGCTTTGTAAATTGTTTTTGTACATTTTAAAAATAAACTACTAGGTAAAGTATTTGCTTAATCTTTAAAGCATTTTTACTCTTTACAAGCAATGTATATTATTCACCTTTGGCTACATGTATCAAAGTGCTATCATGATTTTAAGTTCTGAACTATAACCTACACTCACACCTCCTTGTTCCTGTCCCAAAACAAGGTAAGCAAAGCAGAACACACACGTGCCGTATGAGCACTTTAAAATGTAAGCTTTTTGCTTCAGTGCCTCCAAAATTGGTAGCCTAAAATGACAGCAGAAAAGTCAAATCCTGAACCTCAAGAACTAAATAGAAATCAATTGTACATTGTCTATAGAACATCCGGTGCTCCATCACAGATAAATATTGTGGTCAGTCTCTTTGGTCCGATCTCAGCACCACCCTTACTAATCATTAACAGTGTACTTCTAATGACAAATTGAAGCAAACAAAAACACAAGCACAACGTGAATAGCTTAAAAGCAGGTTAAACAGTGCTTACCAAATACCTGGAAGCCTAGCACACAAGTGTATGTTGTCCAATCTATATCCTTACAGTCAGAACGATTCCTGATTAGCTTACAGCCACTTGGAATGTCCCCTGTAAAAAAAAAAGTGGATGCTGAGTTACACAATGCAAAATTGTATTTACATATGTGTTCTTTGAAGATGCTAATACAGTAAATAAATGCATCTTAACACCAATTTGGAATTACACTGTAGAAGCAAAGACAAATCAGTACCTTTATCAAATTCCAGACACTTGAAGCTTTACTTGGTTTTTATGAGTCATATTTACTTCTCATTTCCCTCTTCTCATAGCATAATCTCTTTGCAGCTTGAGTCCCCTGCTATCTACTTTACAAAATGCTTTGAGTCTGTAGTATAATAATTTCTCCTTCCTACCAGCTCCATTGATGTGTTAAAAATCAATCAATCAATCATTCTCCTTTTAAAGAAGCTCTCCTTTTAAAACAATGCGCAACTACTGCCAGAGAAACCTTAAACTGCTTTTCAACTTTTAAAAGGAAAGATAGTCCATCATACATCAAGCCAGTACTAATGGGTCACAGCTCTTTTCTTCCCTATACATGAAATTATAAGCACCAACACTTCCTTTTGATAAATTGCACTATCTAGGTTTGAAACGTAAGTTGTGACAGGCAGAAAAAACATGTTAAGGTGACAGATATTTAAACTGCTGGCTATTCTTGCCTGTATAGGGAAAAAAACTACAATCCTGTTGGCTCTAGTTCAAGTCATAAGAAGAATACAAGAAACCAATTTAAAAACATACCGTATGCACTACTAGAGTTGAACTTCTGACATAATCATTATATATTACATTCATATTTTCACATTAAAAAAAGACAAACACAAAAACATTATTACCGCTAACTCATCAAAGCAGCATTATTGATTTGCTTAGTTTTCAACACCACCAGCTAAGATAAAGATTCAAACAAGAAACCCCAGAACAGAACTGGGGCACAGACCAAATAACTTTATTCCCCCCCAATAACTGGTATTGTTGACACTAACTAGACAACTGTATATATTATTTTCAATCTACAGAACTTTGGACCAACATCAAAACATGGTGACATGTGTTCTGTAAATTCTACTGTTAAACTGATTTATGGCCTTGTAAAGAAGTAAGCTATATTTGGCATTGCTATTAGGTAATACAAAGCTCTGAATAACATCAAGATATCAGGTTACACAAGTTCAAATTGGTCTCTTTCTCAGTAAGCATTTTGTACAGTCCTGATCAAACCCACTTTTCTAAATATTCTGACAGCTAATACATATTTCTGTTTCCAGTGTATTCAATTTCATACTTACAGTATAGTATTTCATAGTCTCCTGAGTTTGACATTATATACTTGTTGTCTGGGGACCAGTCAAGGTGTGTAATATAGCTGGAATGTCCCTAGAGAAGAATGCAGCAACATCAGTGTGAAACACTTACGTTTAAAGTGAAGCAGAAGTTGCCCCCACAGATGGGACAGCTAACAGCAAAAAAAATCACAGGCTGGGCACCGTGCCTCTCCCACTCTTCCCTTGTAAATCATGTCCTTCTTGGACCCCAGAATGACTTACTCCTAGAAGGCACGATGCCAAAATATGGAGGAACTCAAATTTATACATGAATTAGGAACATACACATTGCTACTAACTGAGAAAAGCAAGTAACTTGTGCAGGATCATTTTTAGATCCCAACAAATAAGTGACAGGACTTTTTTATTTCTCTATCCATTTAAAATAACTTCCATTAAATGTAGGCACATGCAAATAACCTTTGCTCATCCTAGAAACTTAGGATACCTCGGTTAACAATCACCATGTAAAAGTACAAGATCATAGCTCAGTGTTACAAGAACAAGCTTCTAAGCTTTTTAAAAGTTTCTGCTGTGCTTCTTATCCTGCACGCACGTTAAGGCCAGCTTTGAAAGGTGTCTTCCCTATAGGCACTGGGCCATCTGTATTAATCATCAAAACTCTTTGGTGTAGTTACTTACTTATCACCATCATGAACACACTGAGGGCTAAACACCCGTCTTTGGTTTTGGGGGAGAAGATAAATGCAGCTGGTGAGTATTTTTCCTGTGGACAAACTTTTTTGATGGTGGTAACAGTAATAATAATGCTAGGAAAGGCTCCAAAGAAGCCAAAAATTTGTATAAGGTAGGAGTAATTTTTTTTCTCTGTAGAGTAAAGGGTAGGAAATTATTAATGTCACTCTTTTCATCCTCCACCCTTCCACTTCTTCTCACTGCTCCTCTTCCCCTTATAAGACTATCTATTTTCTCCCCTTCCTAGTCATTCTGCCAGGAAACAAAACACCACTGTCAATTCATTGACCACAATGTCAATTCATCTCCCTCTCTCAGTGGGCATTATGAAGATGGTGCTCCTCAGCCCTCCACAAGGTCTCATGGCCCAGCCTGCACTGGCCATGCCAGGGCCATGCAATAGCACTGCACCAGCTGCTGCACCACCCACCACATCAACTTCTTCCACAGAGAACTCTAAGAGATGTTGATTGCTTCCAGAATTACATGTAGAAATCCACCTGTGTCCTGTCTCCCTGTCCCCAGGTCCTCTGTGAGAGACTGCAAAAACATTTAGGAGAAAAGTTAACCTTTACGATGTATTTACTTATGAACTAGTCTCTGCCTGAAGCAGAGGAACTGTGTATTGACATAACTGCTTTGCAGTCATGAGTGAGATATATGATACTGACATGCAAACTTGGTTTGTCTTTTTTTTTAAAGTGCACAATTGGCTAGGATTTTTTTCTTTCCCCCTTATTTTCCAAGTCTTCGAATTTGCAATCAAACTCCAACATGGAAAAGAATTGGTCAGTCATTTGCTAAATCCTGCCAGACATTTGGCAGCTGTTAAAATTCCTGGGGGCGGCGGGGGAAGGAACAAAGCAATTGGCCAGGGGGCTTCAGGCTGCAAAATCCCTTCAGGCAAGCGATCACTAAATGATGAACTGGAACATAACATTGTTATCATATTTTCAATAGGAGGATCCCATTTTCTGTTAAAATCTTTCTTTGGTAGCTGCCTACTGATAAGGCAACATTGTACTCTCTCCTTTTCTGCACCTTTATATACAATGAATGTAATTATTCATATTATCACTGGCTAATAAAACTATTTCACTAAATGGAAACCCTCTCCTTCATTGGCAATATTCATCTGTTTCAGAAGCTGCTGGAAATTTCTTAGCTCCAAGCTAGTCAAGGTCAGCTGGTAATGCCTCTGTGATAACGTATTTAAGAAGGAGAAGAAAAAAAAAGCTAGGCAGAACATCATGGCCACTCAAGAGAGAGGAGAGTGAGAAGTTTGATTAACACCAAGGACGGAAAGAAGGAGAAAGAGAAGATGCCTTAAACACTGAAATAGGGCCCCAGCAACCTGTGGGGAA